>JZKD02S1636504.1:121891-135019 GCA_000966675.3 Picea glauca
GTGGACCTAATGGTTAAGAAAATGTGTTTCCTTCTAAGAAGTTATAAGTTCAAATTCACAAGGGGGTAGGATATGTATACCTCCATAGACTTATGCCTTAAGAGGTTATATGTATACAATGGTAGAAATTTATGCCTTGTGTTTGTCTTAGACACTAAGCTTAATTCTAGACATTGATAATTCATTTATTTCAACAATTTCTGCAACATGAACAATGACAACAACAATTACTGAATGATTATTCTCATGTATGCCTTGTGTTTCAGGCACTAGAGTCAATTATAGACATTGATAACTCATTTATTTCAAGGAGACAAAGACTACCTGCACGACTATTATCCTTACTAATTATTCTTCATTATTATTCTTAATATTATAGTAGAGGTCGTGATGTGCAAATACTTAGCAGAGGACAACAACATCAGCAGCAACGTCATCCACAACAACAACAACATTTTAGGCATGTTCAACAGAACATAATAGGATCATAGAATGATAGGCAAACAACTTCTACTTTGGGGACCAGGAGCACTGGACCGAAGGTTGGATGCTGGATATGTGGAGAGCCACATTATCAATGATATTGTTTGATTCAGAAGGCCAGAGCACTCAAATCATCAGGACCCACTACAGTTGGAGATTTGGGCAATGCACACAGGATAAATGCAGCATTGAACAACTACCAAGTCGAGCACTAGTGCATTGTGCTCGAGACATAGGGTATAATCATCGATCAAAATTTTAGTATCTTGATAGATATAGGTGCTACAGAGAGCTTTATTTCTAGTGCATCGCTAAAGATAATTATGGTAAAGGTAGTCGAGTAGGACGACTTTGTTGGAGTTACTTCACACACACCTAGGAATTCTTTTTCCTATGGTTTTTCCTATGTTTACTATTCATTATTCAGTCTCCTACATTTTAAGAAGAATATTATCTTCAGTTCACACTTCAATTTGATCAGTTGAGTGGAGTCTAGATGCCACATTGGTATTTTCACCATGCATCATTGGGATCATCACGAGCTAATGCACATTGTTCTTGGAATCATCACCATTCTAGCGCATTACTCTTGATTCCCTGATCATCTCCTCACTTCACTCTATTTCAGTCAGTTAACTTAAGACTAGTAGAATAGTTAACTGAGCTAGTTGGCAGTTCACTTCCGTAACTGCCCGAGAGACTAGACTAGGTGGCAGTTTACTCTCGTAACTACTGGTCTGTTCAGATCACTCTAGACGACCACTATGGCACATTGATTTCTCCTCCATTTTGTATTGGTTGAGTTATGCAAAGTATGTCATCTATAAATTATCATTTATTCATTTGGTTAATGTGAATTCCTCAATTCTTTCTATCCTGCTTCTTATTTCTCATATTTTCTCTGCAACTTTGTATGTCAATTCCCAGCTAGATCTATTTTGTGTAGGTTCAACAGATTTTCACGGTATCAGAGCTGAAGGACTGCTAGGGAAAAGACACACCAAATAATTTTTGCAGGTACCGAATATTGAAGACAACGAAAAAATAGAATTTCCAAAGAATTCATTCTTACACCTTACAACTTATTTGCATGGAAGAAGAAAATGATAATGCATTTTCGAAGCAGAGGACTATACAGGTTAACCATGAACATAGAGGCAAAACCAACATCATCCATAGAAAAATCCAAGTGTCTAAATCGAATCGATGAAGCGTTCAGAACAATTTGTAGTCTCATTTCTCCTGAACTCCTCTTTCACATATCCTCCCGTAAAACCCCCAATGAAGTATGGACCACCATGGAAGGGATTTTTGGAAAATAGAGCGAGGTGAGGGGACACATGATCGAGGTGGAATTTCTCACATTGGATCCAAAAACATTTGACAATCTCCAAGATTTCTTTACCAAATATATGGATTTGTTGTTGCAACTCAAGGCTTGCAGGGTTGATAAATATAAGGAGGAGAAACAATGGTTCTTACCATTCTCTCCAAACTTGGTCCAAAATACTCAATTTTTGTATCCACATTTCATTCAGTTAGATTCACCTCTGGATCCACCTGGAAGATTCCCTCTCTTGAGGACTTTATCGAGTCTTTGACACAAGAGCATAAAAAGCTCATCAACATGAGAAAAATAAAAGGCCCAAAGGCACATGCACTTACTGTGCAAGATGGAACAAGTAATCGATATCATAAATATAAATATAAAGATAAAATGAAATCACATGTAAATCCAAAGAAGGAAGGAAACTCAAAACCCTTCAACGATACCTCTGGATCCAAAGGTGGAAAGGGAAGAAAAGGGGAGAAATGCACTTACTACCATAAAGGATTCCATCCAGAATCTGCATGTATGCATAAAAAGATAGATCTAATGACACAAATACTTCATCAAAACTACCATGGATATCGCATCCCCAAAGGTGCCCAGAAGAATAAGACAAAAGATCAGAATCCCAAGAAAGGAAATTCTAGCCATGCTTTGATTTCCATCAACCCCTCTCTCGATGCTTGGATCATAGATTCAGGTGCATCACAACACATGGCTTCCACAAAATAAGTCTATGCTCCATTGGATGCATGAAAATTTCATGCTATTTTAATGGGGGATAACTCTTCATTCGAGGTCACTGGAAAAGGAAGGATTAAACTCACAAACAGAAGCTTTGAGAATGTGCTGCACATTCCCAAATTTTTCGTCAATCTTCTCTTCGTGTATCAGATGAAAAACTCTAGAACCGGAAACAGAGTCATATTCAAACCTAATGCAGTGGATATATATAACATGCAAACCAATTCTAGGGTTTCTACCGGTGAGGTAAATCATCAATATAGACTCTACACATTTTCTGAATTTATTGAACCAGATTTTGCATCACTGCTTACCCATGCTGATAAAAGCAGTAGGATATGGAATGAAAGGTTTGAAAATTTAAGTTTTAGATATATGAAACATCTTATAAAGTAGGTAATGGTTGATATTCTACCCAATATCGAATTCTCCAAAGGAATTTGTGAGGGATGTGTTCTTGGAAAACACCCTCAAGAGAAATTCAACAAAGGAAAGACTCAAAAGGATTCCTCTCCTTTAGATCTGATACACATTGACCTAATGGGCCCTTTTCTACATCCATCAATCAGTAAATCAAGGTATGTGATCATTTTTGTTGATGATTTCTCACGCTTCACATGGATTTTCTTTCTCAGGAAAAAATCAAAGGTCTTTCAACACCTCAAATACTTCAAATCCCTTGTTGAGACACAATCAGGAAAGAAAATTAAATTTCTCCGAATAGATAACAGAGGAGAGTATGTCAACCATGAGATACATAATATTTGTTATGAGTCAGGGATTTATTTGCAGCACATGGTTCCCTATACTCCACAACAAAACAAAGTTGTTGAGCAGAAAAATAGATCTTTGAAAGAGATGGCATCTTGCATGTTACATGCAAAGTCACTTCCATAGATATTATGGGTTGACGAAATTAATTGTGCAACCTAAGTCCAAAACAGATCTCCCCATAGATATGTCAAGGATAAGACCCCCTACGAGGCTTGGAGCATCCTCAAACCAAAAGTGACCCACTTTCATATATTTGGTTCACGTACATGGGCTAGGATTCCCTCTAAGAAGAGGAAGGCACTTGATCCACATAGCACATATTGTATATTTGTTGGATACTTTGATTGTGTGAAGGGAGATAGACTCATTGATATTTCCTCGGACCAACTCATCATTGAGCATAATGTCCAATTCGAGGAAAGTGTATTGCATGTACTTTAGAAGGTACATGTTGACATTTTTGTTCTTCCACCTGTCAGAGATGATGAGAATGCACATGACGACTCTTCTTCAAATGAGAGTTCTGGTTCAAGGATCCATATAATCTAGATACAAAGTTAGTATATTCAAATGAAGATTCAGTACAGTCAGATTTAGAGTCAGTGCATCCAAATGCATATGCAGAGCCAAAGTAGAGGCCCAAGTGAGCCCAAACTACTCTTTAGGATGTAGGAGATCTTGTTGGTGATATAGATAATACTAGGAGGACTCGATCTAATTTAGAGGAGCCTCCTATTGCACTCACCTCCACTGAACCATTTCCACCTATGAATCTTTTCTTGGTTCAGTCTCCAAATCCATAGTCTTATGGCGAGGATGTTGGAAATCCCTTTTGGGAATCCTCCATGAAGGAGGAGTATAACTCCCTCCTCGAGAAACAAACTTGGGATTTGGTTCCCCATCCTTCTAGAAGGAAAATTGTTAGGTGTAGATGGGGATACAGGACCAAGAGTGCAACAAATGGACATATTAGCACATACAAAGCCCAGCTAGTTTCCAAAGGCTTTCAGCAGGTGCATGGCATTGACTAATACTATGACGATACCTTCACTCTAATAGCGAATATGGATTCCATATGTTTGGAAATTTCCATTGCGAAATCCAAGGGATGGGAAGTCTATCAAATGGACATGAAGAATGCATTTCTTCACGGTGATCTCTCTAAGGATATCTATAACTGAATATTTGAATCTAACTGAATCCAAAATACTCAGTTTTTGTATCCACATTGCATTTCTCCTTAATCCATAACTGATGATATCCCAATCTTAAATCAATCTTTGAAAACATTGTTTCTCCTTTCATATGATAGTATTGATTGCAAGTCCACATCTGGTTACTCACTCAGTCTTGGTTTCTGGCCTATTTGTTGGTCGAGCAAGAATCTTTTTGTTATTTCTCTATCTTGAGTTGAGGCAGAGTATAGAGGGGTAGTTAACATAACCATTCAAGGTATGTGGCTACAACATTTTCTCACTGAGTTGGGAATTCAGTTTTATCGATCGATCATCATCTGCTGTGACAACCAAAGCACTCTGAATTTCTACAAAGATCCATTTCAGAGGTAGCGGATGAAGAACATAAATATCCACATGCAATACATCTATGATTTAGTACAGGAGGGGATCATCGAACTACAAATTTTTCCTTCAGTGGAATATACTACAAACATCTTCACCAAGACCTTCACTGAGCAGAAGTTTCATTCTCTTTCATGTCATCTTGGAGTGAAGTACACAATTTCCTAGCAACTGTCAGTTCTTATTTTTACATACATTGTACTTTAAAGGGGGGGGTTTCCCATGAGGTTTTCTCTCTTTCCTCATTTATTTCATTGTATATTTTATATTTAGGTACCTAACATGGCCTCGTTTCTAAGACCCATTCTTTATTTTCACCATAGTGATGTTCATGTGGGGTGTTGGAGTTACTTCAGACACACCTAGGATTTCTTTTTCCTAAGGTTTTTCCTATGTTTATTAGTCATTATTCAGTCTCCTATATTTTAGGAAGAATATTCCTCTAGGGGGAATATTCACTTCAGTTTGATCAGTTGAGTGGAGTCTAGATGCCACATTGGTATTATCACCATGCAACATTGGGATCATCACTAGGTAATGTGCATTTTCCTTGGGATCATCACTATAGTAGTGCATTACTCATGATTCCTTGATATCCTCCTCACTTCACAGTGTTTCATTCAGTTAACTGAAGACTGATAGACTAGCTAACTTAGTTAGGTGGTAGTTCACTCCCGTAACTTCCCGAGAGACTAGAATAGGTGGCAGTTTACTCCCATAATTGTTGGTGTGTGTCCAGATCAATCTAGACCACCACTATCGCACATTGGCTTCTCCTCTAGTGCGTATTGGTTGAGTTATATATAGTATATCATGTGTAAATTATCATTTATTCATTTGGTTAATTAAAATTCTTCCATTCTTTCTCTCCTGCTTCTCTTTTCTCATATTTTCTCTGCAACTGCGTATGTCAATTCCCAGCTAGATCTATTACGTGCAGGTTCAACACATTTATAGACCTTAGATACATAGAAATGGAATCTAGTGCAAAAAAAAAAGTTTGAGGAAAGGTTACAGATTGTAGAATTAACTTGGGATATTTTATAACGAAGGCCAACATATACATCACGATATTAAGATCTTATGACTTAGTGATAGGCATGGACAGGTTGGAATCACATGATTTGATACTTAACTGTAAGACAAAGCAGTTAAGTTTGAGGGATGATTTGGGACAGAGTAGAGTAATTCTAGGAAGAAACTAGGGAGTGTCATTGAGGTTTATCTCTTCCCTACAATTGTAGAAGAGTATGCACAAAGGATGCAAGATATATGAAATCTTAGTACTAAACAAAAAGGGAGAGGCAGAAGGATTAGAAAACCTTCCTATAGTACAAGATTTTGCAGACGTATTTCCAGAAGAGTTTCTAGGTTTACCGCACGAAAGAGAGTTCGATTTTACAATAGACTTGAAACCTAGAACCGAACCGATAGCGAGAACAAGAACGCCTTACCAGATATCAACGCCTGAATTGCAGGAGTTGAAAATGCAATTGGAGTTGTTGGATTTGATACTTATAAGTCCGAGCGTATCACCTTAGGGTGTGCCAGTGATTGTTTTTAGAAATAAGGATGGGTCGTGAAGGCTTTGTATTGACTACCGTCAATTGAACAAAGCTACGATCAAGAAGATGTATCTATTTCCAAGGATAGATTATTTGTTTGATCATATGAAAGGAGAAACGATGTTTTCAAAGATTGATTTAATATTTGGATATCATCAGTTATGGATTAAGGAGAAATATATCCCTAAGATTGCGTTTAAGACAAGATTCATATACTATGAGTTTACAATTTTACTGTTAAGATTGACAAACGCCTCGGGGGTATTCATGAGTTTGATTAATGTCGTGAGTACATGGACAAGTTTGTTCAAGTATTTATTGATGACATACTTATTTATTCTCAGATGAAAGAAGAGAACAACGAACACATGTGATTGGTTCTAAAATGTCTAAGAGGAAACAAATTGTATGGGAAGTTATCGAAATGTTATTTTTACCAATCGAAGATTCATTACTTGAGAAATATCATATCTGGTGAAGGTATTGTTTTGGATATAACGAAAGTAGATGCCATTATGGAATGGCCAACACTAGAAAATGTACAATAAGTATGTAGATTTTTGGGTTTAGTACGACATTATTGAAGATTCGTCGAGGGTTTTGCGAAGATAGAAAATCCAATCACTAAATTGCAGAAGAAAAACAAGAAGTTTGTATGGACTGAGAAATGTGAGGAAACATTTCAAAAGATCAAAGAGTTGTTGATGACAGCGTCGATACTAAAGGTCCTCAACATGGAAAAAAAAATCTTGGTATGCACAAACACATCCAAGGAAGATTTAGGTGGAGTCTTGAGGCAAGACGGTCGAGTGATCGCTTACATTTCAAGGAAATTGAGAAGGCATGAACAAAACTACGCAACGCACGACTTGAAGTTATTAGAAATTGTATATTCCTTACGACCATGGAGACATTAATTAATTGGACAAAAAATTGAATTAAAGACATATCATTGTGGATTACAACATATTTTTATGCAGAGCGACCTGGAAGCATGACAAAAGCATTGGTCAGAATTACTTAGCGAATACGATTTTGAGATTACTTACATTAAAGGAACGGTCAATACAGTGGTATATGCGTTGAGTCAAAGACCACACATATTCTTGGTAATAMTTCTTAATAMGAATATGCGAGAAAATATTATAGCTCTACAGATATTGGTACAACAAAGTTAATACTAATATCGGACAAGATACCATGATGGTACCGAAGTTTGAAGGTTATTCAATGGACAATGGMAAACTGTTGATATTTAAYGAAGAATTTGTGTACCTCCTAACAAMTAATTAAGAACTTTGATCCTAAACGAAKCTCATCGAAMAATTTACATGGCTCATCCAGGAGACATGAAAATGAAGGCAKACCTTAAGCCTTTATTCTTCTGGAAAGGAATGAAAGCGGGAATAGTTAGTTAYGTGGAAAGATGTCTAAAATTTCTACAAGTGAAGGTTGAGCATAGACATCCAACAAGATTTTTACAATCACACACTATTTTTTAATCGAAATGGGAGGCCATTTCGATGGATTTTATTGTTGGATTTCCATTGACGACAAGGAGACATGATTCGATTTTTGTGGTAGTTGACACTCTAATGAAGAGTGCACACTTTATTCTAGTGTGTACGATGTATCAAGCGCCAGATATGGTAAGAGTTTTTGTCAGCGATATTGTGAGATTACATAGAGTACCAAGAAAGATCATATTTGATCGTAGATCGATGTTTGCAGGATGATTTTGGAAAATTTTCCAAGAGGCTTTGGGAACGCAACTAAATTTTAGTACAACATATCACCCAGAAACAAATGGAAAAATAGAAAGAATGAACTAGATCTTAGATGATATGCTTCGAATGTACGTGATGGATCAATAGAAATGTTGAGAGGACTTCTTAACATTGGTAGAGTTTTCATACAATAACAGTTACCAGAGTACGATTAAGATGACACCATTTGCGTTTCTTTACGGACAACCATGTCGAACATCTTTGAGTTGGGATCGACTTGAGGAGAGGATCCTGTTGGGACCGGAATTGATCCAAGAAATGGAATAACATATGAATCGATAAGAAAGAGGATTAAAGAAGCATAGTATTGACAGAAGAGTTATGTTGATGTGCATCATGTTGACCGTAGTTATGAATTTGGAGACAGAGTTTTCTTACGGGTAAAACTGCACAAGAGTTCGATCAAATTTGGAAAGGGTGCGAAAATCTCTTTTAATATTGTGAGACCCTTCGAGGTTGTGGAAAAGAAAGGATGTGTGGCTTATCGACTAGCCTTGTCTGATTCTTTGAGGCATATGCACGATCTATTTCATGTATCTGCTTTACGACATTATATTAGTGATCTGTCACATGTTATTGAAATGGGTTCTTTGCAAGTGTTGGACAAGGGTGCTCTCATTGTGGAGACAATTTGCATTATGGACCATTTCATTAAACAACCATGGTGTTAAATAGTAGATCAGGTTAAGGTCCAGTGGGACAACTATAGTCCAAAATCGGCTACCTAAGAGGACGCATATGAGATGTGCCAGTAGTTTCCTTACTTGTTTGATAGATTAGATATTTAGATCTATGTGAGATAGATTTTTTACTTGAATTTATAAATTGTACAAACTTTGAGTTGAAGTTTAAAACAATAGGGGGTGTACGTAACATCCCACTCTACTCAACACACTTTTATTGACATATTCTTTGTATACACTTGTATGCAAGTGATCCGGTTATGGTATATTATAATTTCGTTTCGATTATGGGTTATATATTATGATGATGATGTGTTGTGACTTACTGTTATTTTGATGTATATGTCTTGGCAGATGTCATTGACAAGTTTTTATGAGTGTGCAGAACACATGATAGGTTATGGATGTCGATGGAATCAATGAAATTCCTTGGACACTGGATTGAGTTAGGTAGTGAATTATATTTTTTATTATTTCTTTGTATGCACATATGGCATATGATTGATGACAATAGGATTAATTAAATGGATTATTGAGACTATTTTTGTCAGTGGATGAAGGCTTGATAATAATTTCCAATTCGACTCACATAAATAGTAAAGGGGCCATGCACAAAAACTAGACATTTAAGGGAGAGGTGTGGCAGCATCCTTATCATAGCCTACTAGCACTCTAGTTGTGGCTTGAACTGTACATTAATGATTTCCTAGTTTGAGATTTCCACGATGTCGTGAGGGAGGAATGAGACATTTACTCATGAAGCATTCTAAGGGGTGTGTAATAACACATAGTCATTATTACTTAGACAACCCTTAGTCTCTCACAAGGTCGACTGTATGGAGTGTTGATTCCAAGGGTCGGGAAAAATTCCAAAACCAGTCAAAGGTGAGTGGAACCCTTGGAGCACGAAGGTGTGTCTTGAAGGGCACATCGCATAATTAAAACATGAGTCAATAAATATAGGTGGCCTAGAGAACAATAAAATGGTTAGACCTTTTATAATAAAATAATTAATTATTCATTGAATTATAAACTTAGAAGCCTAACAAGAGTCTAAGTCTAAGTTTAATTAAAGACTAATTAAAAATATTAATAAATTAAATGAATTGAGATAAAATCTAACTCTAGGAAAAACTGAATAAAAATATAAAGGTTGGATAAAATGCACATGTGTGCATGAAAATAATAAAATGGATTTTTAAAATAGAAAGAAATAAAACATGGGAGAATAGGTGTACACGTAGAATAGTATCTTGAGTCAAACTACAACTAAGTCGAGCTAGAATAAGACTCTTAATCCAACTCTAACTAAGATCAGTTTAGGAGTCACTCATTAAATGAGAATTTGGGGAACAAAGGGACAACTAAGAGTGAAAATAGGAACACATTGGGGAATGTGAGGGAAATTAGATTTTTAACTAAAATAAAAATGGTAATTACTTGTGCAACTTGGGGAGACGGTGACAAGTGTGTGGGTGAATAATCATAATTAATTTAATCTAAAAAGTTAATTATTTGTGCATGAGGACATGTGTCAATGGGGATTTTTCTATAAAACAAATGTGGTAGAACGGAAAGGAATCACTTTGCTAGTATTGTTATGCTACCAAAAGTTTTGACTAAGTTTTACTTGTGAGAGTTGGGTTCCAAATCTTGAAGAGAGTGGAAGCTCTTCCTTGCCAGGAAAGTTTTGGGTGTTATTCTTTTTGGTTTCTGGTGTGTGTCCCCATTGTGGCTTGTGGGGCTAAGGGGGAAGAAGAGTACCCTTGGTCTTGGATGGAAGGTACTGATGAATTCCTTGGACTGGAGAGCGAAGGAATTAGGCACTAGTTTTGAGTGGAATTCGTCAGCAACATCGATTGGCATGAAATCAGGTGGATAAATAATTGATTTGTTTCCTTATGTTTGTACAACAAACTCCATCCACACAAACCTTGTAGTTTTTCCATCTTACGTAAGAATCCTTTTATATATCTCTGCCATGTTAGATTTCTCTTCACTCAATCATTAGAATTACATAAAAGATATTTAAAGATCAAGTTTGAGATCTCTTGTCGCTTGGTATCTCTTTCACCATTGAATTCACTAAAAGGCCACTAATTTTACGATGAGGTTGCATATGCAATTCTTATTAATTATTCTTCTTAATATTCAAGTAGAGGTCGTGATATGTAAAGTGTTGGATCATGTTGTCATTGATGCAAATGGTTTGATTTATTGATGTCAAGTGATTGATTGATGTCAAAAGATTGATTGATTGATGATGGATGTAATGTAATATGTATTGTCCTYGATGAGAATGCATAGATGAAGATGGATCAATGAGTTKTCATTGATACATGATGAATATGGATCGATGTGGTTTCATTGGTATATGATGCACTGTTGGAAAAATGTATAGATGACTCATTATTGTCTTATCATGATTGATAAGGTGCACAAATGGATGAACTCCAAATTGGTCCCCTTATGGTGAAAACCATCATGGGAAGACGCTTTGCAGATTGAGTTATCCTAGAAGAATAATTGGAGGACTCATTCTTGTATGTGGAATAATGGGATGAAGATCAATGAATTTGTTGGTCAAACTATCATAGATGGATAGTTCTTTTCAAGCCATTTCTGGTGGTATGTGGAATGCCACATAACTCCTCACGGTTTGAGAGTTATGGCCTTACGAAGTTGGAGGACCCTCACATGTTGGCTTGAAGCCCCCAAAAGGTCAAAGAAGTCAAAGTGCTTGAAAAGAAGAAATCATTATTTAAATGATAAAGTAAAGTGATAAAGTCAAGGTGGATTATTTAAATAATAAAGAGAAGTGACAAAATCAAGAAAGATTATTTAAATGATAAAGTGAGATGACAAAATCAATAAGGAATATTTAAATGATAAAATATTGGAGAGTTTTTTATTTATGGAAAGTGGTTAACCCTAAAAATAAGGAAAATAGGTTAAGTGACCTAGAAATGGATTAAGTGACCTAGAGGATGAAAGTATAAATAAGATAGCAATGGTCTCTTGCAAAACATCATTTTTGTGGATCAATGGAGAGCTTCTTGTGAGAGAATTTTTGTGTGGATCTCTTGAGCATGATTGAAGATCTATTATGAGAAAGAGAGTGTGAGGAGGATCTCATGGATGCATCAAAGTTTCATCAATATCAGAGATATTGACGGAAAAAGTCTTGGAGCTTCAGAAACCCTATTTTCTGGTGCGTGTGTGGGCTGTCTGTGTATAGGGTGTGTATACACAAATTGTATTTGTACAGGGTGCATACAGTACACGGGTTGTCAGTGTATAAGGTGCGTACAGTGGATAAAATCATGGATATTTGTGGTTGAGCTGATGACAAGTTGTTGAAGACTAAAGCAGGTTCCAGATCTGCATTCTATGGGCTCATAACTGTCATTGAGACACTGGTATGGTTACATTATTGTCTTGATGGATAATATAGCTTGTTGTGTTTTGAATGCTTAAGGAATTCTTGGTATGGCTACTGTGATGTGGTCTATGTTGGTTGATGGAATGAGCAATACTCTTGTGATTTAGTGGTGACATGATTGCTATGGTATACTAGTTGTTTATACATGATTGAGATAGCATTCATATTGATTTATTATGGAGCATGAGTAGACTATTGGAGAGCTTGGATGTGTTGTGACTGGTTGTGGGCCAGTTTGGACAGTGAAAGACAAAAGAGAATATGATTGTAGGTTGCAGAGGATCTGAGCATGTGATGAAAATGATAAACCCTAATAAATCAGAAGGTATACGTAGGTTGTAGTATTGCTTGGGAACATATACACGCGGGATGTATTACTGGTAGGGTGCGTACATATGCATGTTGCACTACTGACAAGTCGCGTACCTATTGCAGATTGATATATGTTGGAAATTATTGTCTCATATCAGTTAGTGTTGAGTGTGTAAGCTGAGTCTTGCATGATAGAGCTATTTCTATTGTAGAGTTGTACTCTATTCAGTTGTTGCTGAAAAATCCCAAGCATTGTAGTCCGTAATAAAAAGAAAATTGTACATAAATCTTGTGTTCTTTGTGTTCCTTGTGGTGATGACTTGTTGATGATATATTGCTGATATATATTGTTGATATGTGTTCACATCTAACTGGTTATAAATGACAGCAATGAGTAATGAGTAAAATGTTGAATGCAAAGCTAATGA
>JZKD02S1636515.1:56761-68469 GCA_000966675.3 Picea glauca
CCATATTCATCGTAAGGAAAAACAACAACCGTTACAAATACTCTCATACCTCCTTTGATTCATCCATGAAGGTGTCTATCTTCTAAACTTACTTTGAGGTGTATGAGTAGCTTCTCGGTGTCTTCCTTGATTTGATCTTCTAAATATTGTAGTATTTCTTTCATTTTTTGAACATGATGAACCTGAGTCATACCTTCTTTCCCTTTTTACAAATGAAGGACTTGTGTCAGACTTCTCTTCACCCTTTACAAATGAAGGACTTGCATCGGGTTTCTTAGGAGTACTAATTTCTTCCTTGTTGTATCCAAGAACGGATTTGTCATTTGGTGATATCTGACTATCCAAGATCTCATCCAGGGTCATGAAGTTGTTCAAGAACTTGATTTGGTTGTTTGAATTCTCAACCTTCTTTCTAAGATTCACAACTTCTGCTTCCAACTTATGATATGATTCTTCTTCTACTTCATGGGATAAATTCTAACAAAACATTCTTTTATTGCATTTGAGTCTTCTTCTTTACTTGCAAGGGAAGATTCAATATCAACATCATTATCTGTCCTTATGCCTTTATCCACCACTTATCCTAAGTTTACATAATTTATCTTACAATCTTTGGAAGTGAACAACACTTCACTTTCTATGTCACATATTTGACTTACACTGAGAAAATTATGTTTCAACCCATATACAAGTAGAACATCATGGGCTTTTCCTTTTCCATTACTCAGACTCACCATCCCTTTACCCTTGATTTTTCCAGGTTCATCATTTCCAAAGGTCACATTTCCTGTTTTTCATTTACTTATCGACATAAACCTATCCTTGTCTTCGGTAATGTGCTTGGAACATCTAGTGTCTATATACCGAGGGTCCTTTTGTTTTTGAGCTGAAAGTACTAGACCACATTTGTCATTATCTTTCTTTTTCCATGTGTTTAATTTCTAGCTAAGGGATTTATCCTTAGATCTTCTTTGTAATTCTTCAGATGGCAGTTTGCATCTTTGTGGTTGAAGTTATGATAGTTATAGCATTTGATCTCATCATTTAATAGGTGAAAGTGATTGGTGCAACGTTTTCGACTCATTGGTTGTTTATTTCTATGTTGCAAGGATTTTTTATTTCTTGACCTCCTCGGTTGCATGTCTCTAAACTTAATTTGACAATTTGCAATCTTATGACCAAAATTAGAGCAGTAAAAACAATAACCATGAAATAAATTTTGGTACTTGAAATATGGCCTTATTCTTTGAAATTGTTTCTCCATCTTTTGATATCTTTGTTTTTGATCAGGTATCACCTTGTCTTTATTATCTTTTGGTGGCATAGTACTCACATGGTCTGATTGTCTGTTGACTTAGAACTTGATCATATTTACTGGCTCTTTTCTTTCTTGATGTTTTCTGCTTGAACTGCTTACATAACCTAAACTATTCTTCAACAAATGAGATCTATGTTTCCTCAGAATTTCATTTAGTTCTGTTGAGGCTTTAATGCTTGGAAGATTTGGGAGATGCAAGGCTTTACACTTCTCCATCTCTTTTCTAGTTTTTACTACCTCTTCTTCCAAGGCTTCACATATTTCCTTCTTCTCTAATAACTATTGTTTCAAAATGTCCTCTATTTTCTTTGCCTCTTCTAATTCCACTTTTAGCAGGGCAAAGTCTTCATAAGGTTTTTTACTGTCTTTCTCAAACTGTATCAATAATTGTTTTTTCTTTCTCTTCTTAAGACTGAGTTTGTCAATCTCTTCCAAAGTAGTGATCAACTCTCCTTCCAATTCAACCACATCTTCTTCATCATTAACATCACTTCCTATGATTTTATTATAATAATCCTCTTTGGTCATAATCATAAAGTCATTAACCTTATCTCCAAAAGAAGAGTCACTATCTGTGTTTCCTGAAGAGTCATCATTGTTTACACATAAACTTTTCTTTTTACCAAATCTGTTGGATTTGTACTTCTCTTCACCTTCAGAGTTCTGGTCCTTCTTCTTGTGTGGACACCTGGATGCAACGTGGCCTATATTTCCACATTTAAAACATTTGAAGCGAAACTTCCTTGATCCTTTCTTTAGTCTTCTCACAAATTTTGCTTCAATTTCATTAGGCTCAGAATCCTCATTCTTTTCTTCTTTAAATGATGCTTCTCTAGTGGTGGATTTATGTTTACTACTCCTCATTTAATAAGAAGTTAGAGTTCCTAGGAGTTGATCAATAGACATAGTATTAAGACTTCTATTGCATAAAATTTTGGATTGAATCTATCAGGTAGAGATCTTAAAATATTCTAAAATAAAAATGTGTCTTCAATCTTCTCACCAAGACCCTTCATGATATTCACAAGTTCTTCAACTCTCAAAAAGTACTTCCCAATAGTTTCATCCTCTTTCATCTTTAGTTGTTCAAACTTTAATCTGTAGGTTTGAAGCTTGGCATCATTTACCTTTTCATTACCTTCATAACTGCTAATGAGTTTGTTCCACATTTCTTTGGAAGATTCTAAGTGCATAACTTTTACAAATTCTTCTTCTGCAAGCCCACTCAGAATAACATTCATTTCCTTAGCATTGAATCTGAATTCTATCTTATCATCCTTAGAAGCTAGTACTAATGGCTTTACATAACTAGTCTCTACCACATCCCATCATCTGCACCTAAAGCCATTATGTAGGTTCTCATCCTAACTTTCTAGAAAGAGTTTTTTTTTTCATCAAACAGAGGGGCCTTGTTGGTTGAAGTTACTTCATGGCTAGTTATGTTTAAGCTCTAGGATCTACCCTTAAATAAAGGGAATTGGATCTGATACCAATTGTTGGACAACTGAGGGGGGGGGGTGAATCAATTGTTACCATGCTTAAACAATTATGCCCATTTTAAACTCATTACAGAACACTCAATGATGATCAAAATAATGTAGGGATGTAAGAAATAGAATATACAAAATCAATCACACACATGAAATACAAAGAGACAAATATTCTTGAGGAAACCAATAAAGGGAGAAAAAATCCTCTTCTTGATATGATAAGTAGTCTTTATTTTCTGTACATTATCATTCTTATGAGCACCAACTCCTTTTGAGGCTACCACCTCTGTTTTACAAGCAACAATTTGTTGAGAGCACTAACTCTCTGGTTTCTCTAGAAGCCACTAGAAGGAAGCACCAACTCCCTTTGTTTTCCAGCACCAAATAGATGGAAGAACCAACTTCCAGTCACATAGGCACCAACCTATACAAGATGCAACTTGTTGATAGCACCAACTCTCGATTCTCTAGCACCCAATAGATGGAAGCACCAAGTCCTTGAATGTTCCAACACCAACTAGATGGAAATGTCAACTTCCAGTTACACAAGCACCAACCTGTATAAAAAAGAAGAATAACTCTCCCTTGCACCACCCTACCACCCTGTTTTTTCTGGCTGTAACCAGATGGAAGCTACAAATCCCAGTGTTCAAGCACCCAGTTGAAACTTTGAGGACAACAATCCCCCCTAGCACATTATTTAACAATGGCTTACCAATCTTATCACTTTTCTTCTACACTGCTATGCTCTACTTGCATCAATGTCTTGTTGCTCACATATTCTTGCATTTTATGTTCTTCTTCTTTGTCTTTGCATGTGATCCTAGGATTTCTCTACCTCTCTCATATATGTATCTTTGTTTTATCTCTTTCTTCTGCGTCTTATTCTCTGTGCACCATTTCCATTCTATGTACTATGCCTCTTCTGTGCACTTCATCTCCTGTGCACAACCTGATTCTACTCGCATGAATCAATATCAAAAGAAGCAACCGTCTCTTATCTATTCTGTGTATATTTATCATTCCAAGTCCTTTGCCAAATCATACACTCAATTATTTGTCCTCTCTGGTGATTTTTATGATTCTATTCTTTATTAATGGACGTTATCCTGAGATTCTTTGGTTTCTCTCGTAGTTACAGTCTTCGACACTTTTCCATCTGTCAATTGTTTCTATGATGAGTCTTCATTCCACTGGCAGTTAAATCGAGACTCTTCAACTCCTCTGGCGATCACCCTAAATCTCTTCGAATTCTCTGGCAGATACAGTCATCATGTTCCGTCAGCTACAAAGAGTCATTTTGTCTTCTAATCCCCTTCCTTTATGTGACCATCAACGGTGACCATACGCCTAGCCAACAGGCACTTTGTGACTCACGAATTTGGGAATGTTGGTATGATACATCTCGATTCTCCCAACTCCTGATATCCGAAGTGGATGCTAGCGAATTTCTATCTCCTCCCTTAACCTTCATTGATGTAACCATGGTTGTGACCACAACCCTAACTTCTGAGTGCTTCGTGATCTCGGTCTAGCGAATGTTAGCTCCTTATTTTGATATGACCTTGGGAGATAATCTCATGTGACCACGCGATTGCGGGCGCGTCCAAAGGTAGTTTGAGGGCAACCCACTTTGCTCCATAATTCACTATGAGCCTCCACATGTCCTTTCTCCAAAACTATGGTTTCGATTGCGGCCCACTCACAAAACATTAAGATACAAGCATGTTCTGGCCCCACAATTTGATGGGACCGTTGATCTCACGATATTGATGGTGCTCCTGAACTGACGGTTCAGATATTTCCACTTAATTCTGTGGATCAGATCTGCCCTTTCTAAATCAACGATTGAAAGTTACTTCATGATCTAGGCTCCAGGAGTTTCAAATCTAAAACCTCGCTTTTCCCATTTGCCAAACTTTGAAAGTTGAAAATCCATTGACGCGTGTCCCTCTCAGATCAGTGTTCCTTGTTCACTTTGGGAATTTGATCNTTTAATAGGTGAAAGTGATTGGTGCAACGTTTTCGACTCATTGGTTGTTTATTTCTATGTTGCAAGGATTTTTTATTTCTTGACCTCCTCGGTTGCATGTCTCTAAACTTAATTTGACAATTTGCAATCTTATGACCAAAATTAGAGCAGTAAAAACAATAACCATGAAATAAATTTTGGTACTTGAAATATGGCCTTATTCTTTGAAATTGTTTCTCCATCTTTTGATATCTTTGTTTTTGATCAGGTATCACCTTGTCTTTATTATCTTTTGGTGGCATAGTACTCACATGGTCTGATTGTCTGTTGACTTAGAACTTGATCATATTTACTGGCTCTTTTCTTTCTTGATGTTTTCTGCTTGAACTGCTTACATAACCTAAACTATTCTTCAACAAATGAGATCTATGTTTCCTCAGAATTTCATTTAGTTCTGTTGAGGCTTTAATGCTTGGAAGATTTGGGAGATGCAAGGCTTTACACTTCTCCATCTCTTTTCTAGTTTTTACTACCTCTTCTTCCAAGGCTTCACATATTTCCTTCTTCTCTAATAACTATTGTTTCAAAATGTCCTCTATTTTCTTTGCCTCTTCTAATTCCACTTTTAGCAGGGCAAAGTCTTCATAAGGTTTTTTACTGTCTTTCTCAAACTGTATCAATAATTGTTTTTTCTTTCTCTTCTTAAGACTGAGTTTGTCAATCTCTTCCAAAGTAGTGATCAACTCTCCTTCCAATTCAACCACATCTTCTTCATCATTAACATCACTTCCTATGATTTTATTATAATAATCCTCTTTGGTCATAATCATAAAGTCATTAACCTTATCTCCAAAAGAAGAGTCACTATCTGTGTTTCCTGAAGAGTCATCATTGTTTACACATAAACTTTTCTTTTTACCAAATCTGTTGGATTTGTACTTCTCTTCACCTTCAGAGTTCTGGTCCTTCTTCTTGTGTGGACACCTGGATGCAACGTGGCCTATATTTCCACATTTAAAACATTTGAAGCGAAACTTCCTTGATCCTTTCTTTAGTCTTCTCACAAATTTTGCTTCAATTTCATTAGGCTCAGAATCCTCATTCTTTTCTTCTTTAAATGATGCTTCTCTAGTGGTGGATTTATGTTTACTACTCCTCATTTAATAAGAAGTTAGAGTTCCTAGGAGTTGATCAATAGACATAGTATTAAGACTTCTATTGCATAAAATTTTGGATTGAATCTATCATGTAGAGATCTTAAAATATTCTAAAATAAAAATGTGTCTTCAATCTTCTCACCAAGACCCTTCATGATATTCACAAGTTCTTCAACTCTCAAAAAGTACTTCCTAATAGTTTCATCCTCTTTCATCTTTAGTTGTTCAAACTGTAATCTGTAGGTTTGAAGCTTGGCATCATTTACCTTTTCATTACCTTCATAACTGCTAATGTGTTTGTTCCACATTTCTTTGGAAGATTCTAAGTGCATAACTTTTACAAATTCTGCTTCTGCAAGCCCACTCAGAATAACATTCATTTCCTTAGCGTTGAATCTGAATTCTAGCTTATCATCCTTAGAAGCTAGTACTAATGGCTTTACATAACTAGTCTCTACCACATCCCATCATCTGCACCTAAAGCCATTATGTAGGTTCTCATCCTAACTTTCTAGAAAGAGTTTTTTTTTTCATCAAACAGAGGGGCCTTGTTGGTTGAAGTTACTTCATGGCTAGTTATGTTTAAGCTCTAGGATCTACCCTTAAATAAAGGGAATTGGATCTGATACCAATTGTTGGACAACTGAGGGGGGGGGGTGAATCAATTGTTACCATGCTTAAACAATTATGCCCATTTTAAACTCATTACAGAACACTCAATGATGATCAAAATAATGTAGGGATGTAAGAAATAGAATATACAAAATCAATCACACACATGAAATACAAAGAGACAAATATTCTTGAGGAAACCAATAAAGGGAGAAAAAATCCTCTTCTTGATATGATAAGTAGTCTTTATTTTCTGTACATTATCATTCTTATGAGCACCAACTCCTTTTGAGGCTACCACCTCTGTTTTACAAGCAACAATTTGTTGAGAGCACTAACTCTCTGGTTTCTCTAGAAGCCACTAGAAGGAAGCACCAACTCCCTTTGTTTTCCAGCACCAAATAGATGGAAGAACCAACTTCCAGTCACATAGGCACCAACCTATACAAGATGCAACTTGTTGATAGCACCAACTCTCGATTCTCTAGCACCCAATAGATGGAAGCACCAAGTCCTTGAATGTTCCAACACCAACTAGATGGAAATGTCAACTTCCAGTTACACAAGCACCAACCTGTATAAAAAAGAAGAATAACTCTCCCTTGCACCACCCTACCACCCTGTTTTTTCTGGCTGTAACCAGATGGAAGCTACAAATCCCAGTGTTCAAGCACCCAGTTGAAACTTTGAGGACAACAATCCCCCCTAGCACATTATTTAACAATGGCTTACCAATCTTATCACTTTTCTTCTACACTGCTATGCTCTACTTGCATCAATGTCTTGTTGCTCACATATTCTTGCATTTTATGTTCTTCTTCTTTGTCTTTGCATGTGATCCTAGGATTTCTCTACCTCTCTCATATATGTATCTTTGTTTTATCTCTTTCTTCTGCGTCTTATTCTCTGTGCACCATTTCCATTCTATGTACTATGCCTCTTCTGTGCACTTCATCTCCTGTGCACAACCTGATTCTACTCGCATGAATCAATATCAAAAGAAGCAACCGTCTCTTATCTATTCTGTGTATATTTATCATTCCAAGTCCTTTGCCAAATCATACACTCAATTATTTGTCCTCTCTGGTGATTTTTATGATTCTATTCTTTATTAATGGACGTTATCCTGAGATTCTTTGGTTTCTCTCGTAGTTACAGTCTTCGACACTTTTCCATCTGTCAATTGTTTCTATGATGAGTCTTCATTCCACTGGCAGTTAAATCGAGACTCTTCAACTCCTCTGGCGATCACCCTAAATCTCTTCGAATTCTCTGGCAGATACAGTCATCATGTTCCGTCAGCTACAAAGAGTCATTTTGTCTTCTAATCCCCTTCCTTTATGTGACCATCAACGGTGACCATACGCCTAGCCAACAGGCACTTTGTGACTCACGAATTTGGGAATGTTGGTATGATACATCTCGATTCTCCCAACTCCTGATATCCGAAGTGGATGCTAGCGAATTTCTATCTCCTCCCTTAACCTTCATTGATGTAACCATGGTTGTGACCACAACCCTAACTTCTGAGTGCTTCGTGATCTCGGTCTAGCGAATGTTAGCTCCTTATTTTGATATGACCTTGGGAGATAATCTCATGTGACCACGCGATTGCGGGCGCGTCCAAAGGTAGTTTGAGGGCAACCCACTTTGCTCCATAATTCACTATGAGCCTCCACATGTCCTTTCTCCAAAACTATGGTTTCGATTGCGGCCCACTCACAAAACATTAAGATACAAGCATGTTCTGGCCCCACAATTTGATGGGACCGTTGATCTCACGATATTGATGGTGCTCCTGAACTGACGGTTCAGATATTTCCACTTAATTCTGTGGATCAGATCTGCCCTTTCTAAATCAACGATTGAAAGTTACTTCATGATCTAGGCTCCAGGAGTTTCAAATCTAAAACCTCGCTTTTCCCATTTGCCAAACTTTGAAAGTTGAAAATCCATTGACGCGTGTCCCTCTCAGATCAGTGTTCCTTGTTCACTTTGGGAATTTGATCNCATGGTTGTGACCACAACCCTAACTTCTGAGTGCTTCGTGATCTCGGTCTAGCGAATGTTAGCTCCTTCTTTTGATATGACCTTGGGAGATAATCTCATGTGACCACGCGATTGCGGGCGCGTCCAAAGGCAGTTTGAGGGAAACCCACTTTGCTCCATAATTCACTACGAGCCTCCACATGTCCTTTCTCCAAAACTATGGTTTCGATTGCGGCCCACTCATAAAACATTAACATACAAGCATGTTCTAGCCCCACAATTTGATGGGACCATTGATCTCACGATCTTGATGGTGCTCCTGAACTGACAGTTCAGATATTTCCACTTAATTTTGTGGATCAGATCTACCCTTTCTAAATCAACGATTGAAAGTTACTTCATGATCTAGGCTCCGGGAGTTTCAAATCTAAAACCTCGCTTTTCCCATTTGCCAAACTTTGAAAGTTGAAAATCCATTGACGCGTGTCCCTCTCAGATCAGTGTTCCTTGTTCACTTTGGGAATTTGATCTTTCAACCATATAAATAGTTTTGTTGTCCCTTTCTCGATAAACGGTCGAGATCTCCTTTGGGTCTCTATATTTTTGAAATATCAAGTCTTAAACTTTACTTCCCCTCGAAGTATGCAGATTATTGCCACATTTTCTTGCTAATGTGGTCTACCACATGTCCTTGCTGACGTGGTATGCCACATGTCCTAGCTGAGGTGGTCTACTGATGTGGGTGAGACATGTAGGTAGTGTAGTGGAGTGTGGAGACAGAGCGTAGTAGTGGAGTTTGGCGTGTAGCGGGTAGTGGAGTGTGACGTTGGAGCACGAAGGTGGTATGTATGAGCAGTTTGGTGGTTTAATTGGAGGGGGGGCTAGGTGGTAAGTGGTAATGAGCAAGGGGGGTATGAGTTGACAGGAAGGTGACATGTATGAGGGTCCCACATGGAAAATACCACCTTTTAGCGATAAAAAATGCACTGGCATTTTTGAAAGAATGATGCCTAATATTGTAGGGAACATTTGACTAGCTTCCCAAGCTCCAAATGAATATTTGAAAGAACCATTGGAAATATTAGTATTTGTAGATGTCGATCGACTATTCAAGCATGCAAAAAAGACTCTCCATGACTAAGAAATTCGATTTTGAAAAAATTTGTGCTTTCACCAGCTAACCCATCTTGAATTTTGCTAGTTAGCTGGTGAAAGCTCCGCCTTTCACCAGCTAAGGAGCGGATTTTTGGGTAAATTGACTGGTGAAATCCTTTCACGGCCAGAAAAACTGAATTCTCGCTCAGATTCAATATTTTCAAGTTGGATTGGTATGAAATCTTCTTCAATAAGTTGGTTATGAATTATCAAATCGAAATCTAAAGGCCATTCTTGGAGATGAAAGTCAAAAGAGAATTTTTTGACTAGATTTGGTCATTTTCAAGGGCAAAATGATAGGGATCAAATGACACATCATCCAACTCAGTTTATATCTTCAGGATAACAAGCCAAAGAGCCTTGGAAGGCTGATCTCCACATCATCAACTGTTCAACACATTTTGAAGACAGGAATACAGGGATTTTCCTTATTCTAAGGACCTTTTCCTACTACTCTGTATATACAGTTTCTATTTACTATTTTTAGAAAGATAGATCCACATTTTTAGGATCTGATCATTACATTGCAAGGCTACAAATGCCTATCTTTTCTAAGAGAGAGGGGTTCAAACTGGGATACATTTTTGTGATACTGTATAGAATCTTATGATATAAAAAAATTGTAGTCTCCTTTCATTTTCAATATCAGAAATATCCATGTTTCCTTTTCTGTACTTCATTTTAGTTTATCTTAGCTTATGAACACTGTTATCTCTTTATAAGCTCATATATTTGAAATGAATGATTTTCTTTCTATCTTGTATTAAGCCCTACACCCAATTGTATTTGGGAAATCAAGATTAGTGTTCTTCATCCTCTCCTTTGAAATTACTTGATCTGATCATTGTTTTCTGAAAGCATTGTTTCATTTGAATGTATGATGAGTTGTCTGTCACATTAATTATTGAAGTAATCCCATTGTTCCAAGCATACAAAATCTACCATATTCTTAAGTTACCAAGCATTCTTAGCCTACAACCCTATGGAGTTTCTTGGAGTGATAACACCACCAAATCGGACCCCCCTGATGGTTAAAGGAAGAAAGGTCAGGGAGGTTTGATATGCTCTGTCGACCATAGATTGGAGTGCCCAATTATAGACCATTGAGATTAGTGTTCCCTTCTTCAAACTTATCATGTCCTTCCACTTTAGAATGATCTGATGGTTGAAATTTAATTCGGATGATCCGACGGTCGAGGATTTATTTCAGCTCTCCGGGTCTCCGGAATTCATGGATTTCAAATCTCAAACTAATTCTCTAGATCAGACGACCTATATTCTCTTCGGATGATCTGACAATTGAGATATTCTTCGGATGATATGATGGTTGCGATATTCTTCGGATGATCCGGCGGTGGAGAATGTACTTCAGCTCTTCGGACTTCAAGGATTTCAAATCTAAAACTGAAAATTATGAAGTGAGATTTTTATGTAGCTTAACCTACTCACATATTTACACCCAAACTAAATGTTGTTTGTCAATCATGATCCTAGATCGATGGATCGATCTGTTTGCAATGCAACTCTTCTAGCTTATCATGTCCTTCCACTCAAAAGTGATACGACGACTGACGAGAATTCGAATAATAAAATTCTCAACGTTTTTCTCCACTTATCCTATCCTTCAATCGATTTGATCGGAAGTTTGTTGGTCATCTGGATCATTGATCTAGTGACCACTGTTGCTCTCTCTCCCGATATTCTGATCTCTCTGACTTAGAAGGTTTTCTAAGTGTTCAAATATCTTGACCTTTGTTCCTCTTGCGAGTCCGTCTCTTGGACCTCATCTACATTTCTAAAAAGCGTTATCTCTCCTAAGATTTTTCAATGAAGTTAACCTTGCCCCTGGTGCACACTTGTGCTCTCCGTGCAACTCTGCGCTCTTCTTCCCGGGCTTTGATTCCTTCTACAAACTCACAGATTCTAAGGACTCTTGAGAACGCTCCTTGCAGTCTTCATGATAACCTCTGGCTATCTGGAAACTCCAACTCTCTGCCCTGTGCTTGTCCTCCTAA
>JZKD02S1636526.1:8304-18462 GCA_000966675.3 Picea glauca
ATACCTGAAGCTAATATCCTCTGGTGTGAGAGAATATACTCATGCTCCTTATTTTCTCATGATGAGCATTGTGGAAGCGTCAAATTGTTTGAGGCACCACTGTGTTTCCTCGTTATATGGGAATAGATCTGGCCTGGCAGCTACCCGGTGAATTCTACTTGTTAGGATATTTTGGTACACCTCTAAGACTTCGTTGTCTTCAGGAAAATCTATGGATTCAAAAATCCTATGGATCTCTTCAAATCCTAGGAGGTGTTCCTCGCTACTATGAGGAATTGTATCAGTCACCAGAGTTTCGACCATTTGGGATGATGATTCGGGGCCTGCGGGACCCTAGAAGTAAACCAAAATCCTAGGTCTTTTGGGATTTTGGCTCACCATGATGAATAACCAGATTAACCTACAATAACATGTTTAAATGAAATATAAGTTTATATTGTGTATAAATCATTAGTTTTAATAATGAAAACTGGTTAAACGATAGAAAACCAAAGGTTACCAGTAAGTAAGAATTTTTAGTAACAGAGATGACAATCAGAGTGAGCAAGGGAGTCCAGACAAAAATCAAACTCCACCAACTAAGTTTTGAAATATTACGGTGCAAGTTTTGTCTTGAAAGGGTGTTTTTATAACTCGCAATGCACATTCAATTAGAATGAGTATGGCATAACTCAGGTGTGTACGAGGATCTTCCAAAATATGATCTTAACTTTTCTCATTAATACACGTCATTTCCAAAATTAAATCTTATTAAGTGGGCTAGGCACATTGATTAAAACATTGGGGGGAGCACTAAACCACATCCTCGGATAAGACCATTATCAGGGTCAAGCTTCCAGAGTATGAAATATCGAGGTTTTTTTTTTTTGAATTCCGACTGGAAAGGTATCGAAGGTATATTCCCTAAATTGTGGGCAAATGTGTGGGAACAATGCATCAACCAATGAATAGTAATATGGACTGAGGTGGGACCCATCGATTTATTGACATTGGGGTAAATCATGATGAGTGAAAAACTAAAACCCGAGGGAAACGAATCGATGGAATATTCATTGCTTAGAAAGGCACACTAAACCATGTGTTTTACTGGATTTCAGGGTTTGGATGTCGAGGTTTTGAAAGATATGGAAAGTTTGAGCTCCAATGATAAAGGTATCGAAGAATATTCTTTTGTCTTAGGAGAACTTGCGGGACACGCACGAGAAGGGTCAAAAAGGCCATTGGAGTTTTCTTTTCAGAGTGTAATGAGATGATGTTTAAAATGGGTCCCGATGAGGATGGTATTGAAGGTAACATTCCTTCGATATGTTAGAAACACGATTATATTATGCAAGTGATAAAGACAATTTATTCAAGAAAGGAATAAAACGTGGCAGACAAGAGTCCAATCTTTGGATGCCACTTGAGAAAGTGGTCACTTGACAGGTTAGCACGAACTTTGGGGTGTTGTGCAAGAAAGTAAGATAATATCCAGAATGATCAGAGCACTAAGATCAGAGTTTAAAAAAGAATGCGTTAAAAAGGGATTCAAATGAATTCGATCCCGCAACAGAGTTGGTTAGGGATATCGTTTTCTTAGAGAAGTAAGGATACCAGTCTTGTAGGGAAAAATAAAGGCACAAAAAGAAAAATGAGAAAATATTTTGGGGGCCCTATACAATTTAGAAATATGGGGATGTTGTTGCGGGATGCTCCATAATAGAAAGCAATGACTTCCAAGGGAAGCTACAACTTCCAAGTTCAAGGGAGGATTAACCCTCCAAAGGAAGATATAACTTCCAGTATCAAGAGAGGGTTTAACCCTCTATCCTTGCCCCCTCCTTCCACCCAAAAATATATAAGAGATAATAAACCTTTACATAAAAATATCACCATCAACCAAAATACAACCATTACATAGAGCCTATGTTGCAATTACCAAAAATAGTCTTTAGATCAAGTGCCAGAAAATCACCAAGATATATATTCCTTAGAAACTTCTCAAGCCTTTTCTCAGATATGCAACATGTCTTCTTGAAACCTGTGTATGTACGCTCCCTGGCTTCTTGCAACATGTGTATGTACATGACCTTTCCTCTTGTATCCCGCATACAACCTCATAAAACTAACGTTTCCAGTTTTCTGAAATTCCAAAACTTTCGTCCCTTTAGACTTCTGCCACCTTAGACTTTTCTCCTTACTGAACTCTACACATACACCTAACACAAGTGCAAACCCATTTATGCCAACTCCATCACAGTTGCTTGGATGATACAAATGAAGGATATTCAATGTGTATTTATACTCTTTATGACACTTCCTTTTAACATTAGGGACGACCTATCAATTTCTTATTTTGTAATTCTTTTATTTAATTATCTTCAGGATCGACCTGTAAATTCACATGTTCATATTCAATGAATAATTTCTCCTCAACCATAATGATCCACATGACGTACCACCTATCACCGGAAATGGCATGACGTATACTATCCATCCATGCATGTTTTATCTACATGCATAATTTTCTCCATGTACATGTACCCTCATCAATCGTGGGGTCCAAAACCAATAACTAGGGTTGACATCAATGACAACAACCAATCTTCCAATAGTAAAATCAATTTTTTTCCTCTTGATCTTATAATAAGAAATAAAAATTCATATTACCTCAAAAACATCCACTTTATACTAAACTCAAGAATCTTAAACCACATTAGGCTATAAATCTTGATTAAAAATATCGTATACATGTACATATTCCTTCAAAAGTGATTAAACAATATATGAGCATGGTTTTTCTACTCTTGCTCATAAAAAATTGCATGATTATATCAAAACATTATCGATATGTTTCAATTTTATGAGTTGGGAACCAAAACTCAACAAACCCTTGGAAAATATTGATACATAATCATTTTAGGAAATATGGGATACTTCACTATTATAAATAAACCATCTAAAATTAGTGAAATGGATATCAATTGTAAATAATGGAACAATGGATTTACTATTATGTGAAGCCTTGGATTATAACATTGTATTCCAATCCAAATTACTTGTAATTATTGAATTTTGTTGTAATTATCAGTATTATTATGGAAAAAGAGATATCAAAAAACTTTGAAAGTCTTACCAAGGGGGGAATTAGTGAATGCTAGGTACAAGGGCTACATAATTCTTGTCATGATTTATTCAATTTTTCACTAAAATGGTTATATTTTATATTAAAAAAAAGATACAACCACACCAAACATATTGATAATACAAAACTTAAGAAGGTATATAATACAAAATTGTGCCTAACACCCGACTAAATCTCTATTATTTTGAACTAGTTAAAACATGAGCACTACCGACTTTTTTTACAACTTCAGCAGAGTCAAATGACTTGCATCACCTCACCAAGACACTCATACACAAATTCGTCACCAAGACTCTCTCTATAGTAACCATCTCCACATCCTCCTACTATGCACCTCAAATGTACCTTCAATCGTCGACTTGTTGTCTCTTTGTTTCTGCGGACTTCACAGACTTTGATTCTACCTCACACATGCCTCCAACAGACCTGCATTTCTAGACTTAGCCAAAATCGGCTCGAGAAAAGGTCTCCCAACTCTGTCCACAAAATCCTCCTCAAGGTAGCACAATTCCTCCCATGTGGAGTGACTTGGATCCTTGAGGGAGACCACCCTCTTCATTTTCTTTATAACAGAAAATCTCTATTACTCTCCTTTATCGTCCAAACCTTACCTTCCTTAGTTTTTCACCCTTGTTCTCTTATAGGAACTTTAAAGGTCACCATCGCAACCCATCGCATCCTTTGGGGGTGTCATGACACTTCACAAACCCATGTCAAAATGAAGCTTTGTGCCCCTTCATGGACCCATTCGCCCAAATGAGCCCATACACTCATCGATCATTATGCCCCTTGGAACCATCATTCCCAACCTTGGTGCGCACCTCATGTTGGCATGCCCCAATATCTTGGTTTCTTCATACTTAGGAAATCCCCTTGGCATGTTCACATGCCCAAGGAATCCACTTTCCCAACTTAGGTGTCGAAGCAACCCCAAGTTATGTCTCCTTGAGGACTTGGGTGAAGGTATCCATGTCCATCTAGTTGAATGCCTTACATCCTCCCCCACATCAAGTTATTTTCATCCCCAGAAACATCCACAAAATCTATGATCTCCAAGTCTCCACCCAAAATCATTCCTCTGCTACAACTAAGTTTCATGGAAACAACAAGTTTTGTGCCTATTGGAAACCCAAAATTCTACCAAAGTATAAAACCTAAGTTTTCCTATGAAGTGGAAACTCCAAGTTTCCACAAAAAAAAATTTACAACCAACTCTGCATGATCTATTTCCTGACACAATGTAGTCACTTTACCCAATTCCAAGGATGAAATTCACCCAAATATGTTGCACTATTGCATTGCGATGTTGCTTCCTTGCCACTATTTGGTTCCATTGTTTCTATCATTGCCTACTAGAACTGATTTTTTCCCACTTCACTTCAAACTCTTGTATAATTTTTGAACCCCTGTGAACTTGTTATTGTGTCCATACTTCAACCAACATCTCCTTGTATTGATATAATGAATTCCCCCATGATTTGGACTAATTGGGTAGTTATTCCAATTGTCGTGCCCAACTCATGAGAATTCACTTCCTCATTCCCTAACATTTTTTTTTGTTGCATCTTCGTCACTCTATCCAACTCAAAAGACTAATTAAAGTGTCCATCATTTCCTCAATATTTCTACCTTTATATGATCTTCATCAAGGAGATCCTCCACAATGTCTAAGAACTGTACTTAAAACCTATAAGTGTATTTGTACTCTTAATCCCCTTTTCATGTTGTTGTTCTCACACGTGTTGAGAACTAGTTGAATCACGAGTCCATTTGTCACACTTCTTGAGTTTTCACATGCTCATGGTCACTTCCTTTCACAATTCGGTCCATCTACACAAAATCATCATACCACGACAAGGTCATTTTTCACCTTGTTGCACTATAAAGTCACCCAGAAACAAAGTTTTCTATGACTACTTGACTCCATTGCCCACCTCATTATACAATTAGCCAATCTTCCCCAAGAATTGCACGTCTGGACTATATTTTCCTCACTACTTTGTCACTCATCCATGTTGTTACATATGCATCTCTATTCCTTGGAATGGTTAGGTTTCACCCTCAACCATACTATCCAAATAAATAGAAACAATCATGCCAAAGTAATATCTTCATGTTGCAATATGCTTGTCTACAAAATCCTGTAAATGAAGGCAAGTCCTCAACTCACCTCCTTTCTTCAAGTCACCTCTCTGTAACTCAACATCTACAATGAGTGTATCCAACATGTCTACACTCCTCAAAATGTCACAATGAACTATCNCAATTTTATGAGTTGGGAACCAAAACTCAACAAACCCTTGGAAAATATTGATACATAATCATTTTAGGAAATATGGGATACTTCACTATTATAAATAAACCATCTAAAATTAGTGAAATGGATATCAATTGTAAATAATGGAACAATGGATTTACTATTATGTGAAGCCTTGGATTATAACATTGTATTCCAATCCAAATTACTTGTAATTATTGAATTTTGTTGTAATTATCAGTATTATTATGGAAAAAGAGATATCAAAAAACTTTGAAAGTCTTACCAAGGGGGGAATTAGTGAATGCTAGGTACAAGGGCTACATAATTCTTGTCATGATTTATTCAATTTTTCACTAAAATGGTTAGATTTTATATTAAAAAAAAGATACAACCACACCAAACATATTGATAATACAAAACTTAAGAATGTATATAATACAAAATTGTGCCTAACACCCGACTAAATCTCTATTATTTTGAACTAGTTAAAACATGAGCACTACCGACTTATTTTACAACTTCAGCAGAGTCAAATGACTTGCATCACCTCACCAAGACACTCATACACAAATTCATCACCAAGACTCTCTCTATAGTAACCATCTCCACATACTCCTACTATGCACCTCAAATGTACCTTCAATCGTTGACTTGTTGTCTCTTTGTTTCTGCGGACTTCACAAACTTTGATTCTACCTCACACATGCCTCCAACAGACCTGCATTTCTAGACTTAGCCAAAATCGGCTCGAGAGAAGGTCTCCCAACTCTGTCCACAAAATCCTCCTCAAGGTAGCACAATTCCTCCCATGTGGAGTGACTTGGATCCTTGAGGGAGACCACCCTCTTCATTTTCCTTATAACAGAAAATCCCTATTACTCTCCTTTATCGTCCAAACCTTACCTTCCTTAGTTTTTCACCCTTGTTCTCTTATAGGAACTTTAAAGGTCACCATCGCAACCCATCGCATCCTTTGGGGGTGTCATGACACTTCACAAACCCATGTCAAAATGAAGCTTTGTGCCCCTTCATGGACCCATTCGCCCAAATGAGCCCATACACTCATCGATCATTATGCCCCTTGGAACCATCATTCCCAACCTTGGTGCGCACCTCATGTTGGCATGCCCCAATATCTTGGTTTCTTCATACTTAGGAAATCCCCTTGGCATGTTCACATGCCCAAGGAATCCACTTTCCCAACTTAGGTGTCGAAGCAACCCCAAGTTATGTCTCCTTGAGGACTTGGGTGAAGGTATCCATGTCCATCTAGTTGAATGCCTTACATCCTCCCCCACATCAAGTTATTTTCATCCCCAGAAACATCCACAAAATCTATGATCTCCAAGTCTCCACCCAAAATCATTCCTCTGCTACAACTAAGTTTCATGGAAACAACAAGTTTTGTGCCTATTGGAAACCCAAAATTCTACCAAAGTATAAAACCTAAGTTTTCCTATGAAGTGGAAACTCCAAGTTTCCACAAAAAAAAATTTACAACCAACTCTGCATGATCTATTTCCTGACACAATGTAGTCACTTTACCCAATTCCAAGGATGAAATTCACCCAAATATGTTGCACTATTGCATTGCGATGTTGCTTCCTTGCCACTATTTGGTTCCATTGTTTCTATCATTGCCTACTAGAACTGATTTTTTCCCACTTCACTTCAAACTCTTGTATAATTTTTGAACCCCTGTGAACTTGTTATTGTGTCCATACTTCAACCAACATCTCCTTGTATTGATATAATGAATTCCCCCATGATTTGGACTAATTGGGTAGTTATTCCAATTGTCGTGCCCAACTCATGAGAATTCACTTCCTCATTCCCTAACATTTTTTTTTGTTGCATCTTCGTCACTCTATCCAACTCAAAAGACTAATTAAAGTGTCCATCATTTCCTCAATATTTCTACCTTTATATGATCTTCATCAAGGAGATCCTCCACAATGTCTAAGAACTGTACTTAAAACCTATAAGTGTATTTGTACTCTTAATCCCCTTTTCATGTTGTTGTTCTCACACGTGTTGAGAACTAGTTGAATCACGAGTCCATTTGTCACACTTCTTGAGTTTTCACATGCTCATGGTCACTTCCTTTCACAATTCGGTCCATCTACACAAAATCATCATACCACGACAAGGTCATTTTTCACCTTGTTGCACTATAAAGTCACCCAGAAACAAAGTTTTCTATGACTACTTGACTCCATTGCCCACCTCATTATACAATTAGCCAATCTTCCCCAAGAATTGCACGTCTGGACTATATTTTCCTCACTACTTTGTCACTCATCCATGTTGTTACATATGCATCTCTATTCCTTGGAATGGTTAGGTTTCACCCTCAACCATACTATCCAAATAAATAGAAACAATCATGCCAAAGTAATATCTTCATGTTGCAATATGCTTGTCTACAAAATCCTGTAAATGAAGGCAAGTCCTCAACTCACCTCCTTTCTTCAAGTCACCTCTCTGTAACTCAACATCTACAATGAGTGTATCCAACATGTCTACACTCCTCAAAATGTCACAATGAACTATCGAAAGTGATCCGGGTAGAATGAGTCACCTCAAAGAACATCCATGCCTCAGGCACATTTTCACCAATACTTATGCTAACCTCAACCAACAACCCCAGCGAGATCTTTAAGTCATCACACAATCATCCACAAGTCACCAAGGTGCATTCTAACTCATCCGATGTCCCATACCAAAGGAAACCAAACACCACCCAATTTACTTGACTCCATATGTATCCTAGAAAAAAATGGTTTTCACCCACCTCAAGCATCCAAACTCTAGCACTGTCATTGTGATAGTCAAGTCATCACATGAACCAACGAATATAGATAAGGAAGAAAACACCAAGGTGCCTCACCCATACTCTCAACTCGACATGAACAGACTTTACTTTAGAGACCTACCCAACACACCTCATCAAAGAGTTAGGAATCTTCCTCAAGCCACCTCCACAATTACATCCGAATATTCCTAAGTTCACAATAGGACTCATCCAATCAGGTCACCCAAAGCTCTCTACACATTTTCCCAACCAAGGTGTCCCAACTCTGCTACAAGACTTCTTTGAATATGCACCACTTCAGTCACCCTCAAGTCTATCAGTTTTCACCATGGAAAGAAAATACAATTGAACCACCAAGTCATCTAAATTATCTTCAAGTAACTCACTGCAACACTTAAAAATGAAAGAACTTGAAACCAACCATGATTTTCCAAAGGGAATCCTTCACTACAACCATGTTTTAAGTCTATTTCCTTGGACCTCCACATTCCTAAGCAACTGACTCTCCGCGTTAACTCTCCTCAATTACTATTCACAACTCCACAAATATGCAAGACCTTCGATACAATACAAGATTGAGTCCATTCATCCACTTTAGAAATTCATCTAAGTCCCAAACTTCATATTCAATCAGTCGAACTCATCTCCAATGTCTTTCCATCTCCACACCTTGACTACTTCCACTTCAAGGCACCATGCACCCACCACCCAACTATCAAGTCATATTGATGTTAACTGACTATTGTAAATCTTTGAATTGTCACCTTGTCTGAAGGTTGCATTCTACCCACCAATGACCCAATTCAACTCAACTATTGTTCTCAGTGATGCATGACACAAATACATCATGATGGAAATGTGCCCATCCAATTGACTACTACGAAGCTACTCGAGGTCACCCCAGGTCATCCAACGCATCCAAGTGCTTCATCTTGCTACAACCCAAAACTTCTTCTATTCACAATGACTTATGTGATCACCCTCTACGTTTCTCTTCTATGATCACTTCTACAGTTAGATCTACGACAAGTGGTACAAAAAATTCTACGTTTATCTTCCTCTCCCAAGTGTTCAGTTCAACCAACAAACTCCGTGCCTAGTCTCTCCAAGGTGTGCACAACAGGTATGGAACTAACTTCGGTCACAAATTGAACCAACCAAGTATTCTTCTGCAATCAAATATGTGATTAGTTCTGCGATGAATTATTCGATCACCCACCATATCTAAGTGCTTTGTTTCACCACAAACTATACTCTCGGTCTATACAAGGTGTGCGCCTAAACCAACCTTCCACCACATTATCAATTGAACCTTTGTCGTAAGTATGACACAAAGTATACAATGAGGAATTTCACTGCACTGAATTGTTCACTAAGTCTATGAGTGTTCCCACCGAAATTCCTTCACAACAAATTGTCTTTAAAGTTTTCTTTGATACCATCTATCATTGATATACTAGTGAAGAGCTCCCCAACCCTTCTCAAAAATATTCAATAAATCTTCTCCATCATTGAGATAGTGGTGAATATCTCACCATCCCTTCATCAAAATATGCAATGAATAAGCTTTAATACCATTTCTCATGTCCCCACAACATGCCTTGCAACCGTGCACCTCTTGAGGGTGTGCAACATTGCAACATTTCTCACTTGGTTGTTTCACACCACCAATTATACTTCGTTTGAACTATGCCTCTTCACCTAGAGCATACTCATACTTCTCTCTAGGTTACTAACATTTCACACTCCTACTCAAGTGCAACTCTTATATACTTAGACATTTGTTAAGATATTTAACACTTATATATATTTAAGAATACATCTGTGAGCATGAGAAGCCAAGAGAACAACAATAAAACAAACAAGAGAAACATAGATATAGTGAGAGAGACACAAATTGTGTGTAACACCTGGGTAAGTCTTTATTATTGTGAAACAATTACAACATGAGAACTATCG
>JZKD02S1636526.1:51599-66700 GCA_000966675.3 Picea glauca
TGATGAAGATGCACCTGTTGCTATCAGCAGACGTTGAATGATATGAAAAAAATTCTCCATCATTTCATCCCTCTGTCGTGTGAGAGTTGCTCAAGCAACAGATTGATAGAATCGTCTGCTCTATCATTTTTCTTTTCTTCCTCCATGGAGGGTTTATTGGGCATGCGAGAGTGGTTGTCTTCAAGAAAAACAAGTTCGAGACCCAACTTACTATACTCAGACCTCTTCGAGAACATGCGGTAAAAAAACGATCAAGAGCAGCTTGCTTTGATACCACTGATCCAGATTATTTTTGTCACGAAATGAGAGCGAAGATAAATCACAAAAATATACAAAGATATTGAAAGAGAGTAAATAGTATAACAAAGATATATCGAAAATATAACAAGAGGCATAGATATATAGTAATACACAATTTATATTAATGTGCGAAATGTACAGAACTGTAAAACTACAGAGTGAAAGACTAGCTAGAATGGTGACAACTTATCTCTGAGAATAGATGTGTCCACTACTCACATTCACAAGAAGATGATTTTACAATGAGGCTCCAAAGTCCTTTTTATCATAAAGGAAATCCAAAACCCTAACCCTGGAAGATGAAAAACCAAGAGTTTTGTGGACCCCGTTTTGAGTAGTTTGGTGTATCAACTTCCCAGGGGCATAACTTTGGCATACGATCTATGTTTGGGGTGCTCGATAGCTAGTTGGAAAGGTATCGCCGAAGAGATTCATTAAGGGGGATCAATCATGACTTTATCTATTATTGAGAAAATCGATCCCGAAAAACCTTCATTTAGGCCCTCAAAATGGCTCCAAAAGTTAAAAACTGCTAAAAATAGTAAATTACCAAAATTGTCAGAAAACTATTTTGAGACAATTGGAAAAAGTGAGTGGCCACTAATATCCACTTGGATCATTTCAAGACACAAACTCTATCATATGTGAAGTATGTTTGGGGCACCATTTCACAAAGTATTTCCTGAAGACGAAGAAACAAGTTAATGCGTGGCAGAATCATGCAGCGAAGAGCTCATGAACAAAACTGAAACCTTGAACTCATCAAGGGTGGAGTCACTTGAGATGGAGGACACCCAGGCCAGAAATGAAGTCAAGGAAAGGAGGCAACGATAATTACTTGACCCTATAGGTAAGCAAAATTCTTGTCTATAGTGAAAACTTAATCATTTCGCATCAAATTTCCCATTGAAGGAACAATTGGATGAAAACTAAGTGCAACATGCTGTCATCTATTTATGTTCTATGTTTTGCCATAAATCATCCCATATTACAAGTGAAGGTAGACTCTCTAAAATTAACATAATTATAAAATAGATGATGTTATTTTAGATTTTAATGTCTATGTATTCATTCTTCATGTTCTATATCTACATTTTTTTTAATATTCAAAAAAACAGGGAGTGTGGTGCTCATAGTAATGTAATTTTTGATATCTAAATTACATTACTATGGTACTAATGCTTTGTAAAATTAACAATCGATATGGAGCATCTTCTGGAAATATTTGCCCGTCACTGTATAACTATGACATATGGAACCATCCATTAACTGATGAGTGGCATCGCTCTCTGTCGATTTGCGTTAGTAGACTAAAACTTTAACCGGGACATTGTAAGAGCAGCAGCTCGCATCGCCTCCAAGCCTGAATGTAGCCTCTGTGAAACATAATGAAAGCAGACAAGCACAACGAACTCGTTCTTGCCATCCAACTCAATCTCATCCAGATATCGAGTATGTCGTATCAACGTTTTTGCCCGCTTTTGGCTTCCAGTCACTCCGCTGGTTGACGGGGAGTTTAAATCCGGCATGAGGCAGATAAACTTTCCAAGCCATCCAGCTCCGGCTGTATCGCGTGAGCCAGTCGATATCGTGGGATGAGTAACCGTTCACGTCGTTGGCAATGGGGTTCATGTTTTTCTTCAACACCACGTACGGGACGCACGCTGGAACCGCCCTTTCGACAGCCGAGACGACTTCGGTCTCACTGTTGAGGTCGTAGGGTTTCAAGACCATTTGAAAACCCAGCAGCCGCCGCCGACCGTCGCAGGAAACGGTGGCGTAATCGTTCACGTGGTTGGCAACGAGGAAGATTTGGCGCACTGGGACGGGGAATTTATCCATCCGCGTGTTTCCATCTTTCTGTACGCTCGACCGCGCAGGCACGGGAAACTGGACGTTTTAATGTTATAAGAGAGGAGCGTATTCCAAAAGGTCTTGGCGCTCTCATATGTCTCGCCATGTAGACAGAATATATGGAGTTGGTGTCGCAGATACGTCAAGTCTACGACGTTCAGGTTGGCCATGAATGAATTGATTTCAATAAATTTTAATGAATTGATTTCAATAAATTTGTGTTTCCTGTTGGCAACGATGTCTTGTCACACCGGTTGAATTATTACGTCGAAAGGTGTATACCTATTAACAATGGGTAGATTTAATAGGGGTTTAGTGTTAAATAAGTTTTCTATGGACAAGATTAAATATGGCTGGAATATTCTTAGTAGTCACACAAAATAAATGGCTGTGATTTCAATCATTAACTTCGTAGCTATTATAAAGACATCAATTTATGTGTTTACTTTTTTACATTTATTTAATCATATTTAAAAGCTATTTTGATAACTAACTGATTGCCACGTAAGTGATTAACAGAAATTGAAATATTAACACCAAATAAATAAAGCCCAACCTTTTATTTATTAATCAATAATAAAATTTAATAAATTCTTTACCAGCCAATACCTTTCGACATTCTCCAGCTGCTAACAGCTGTGCTAGTATATTTGTTGGTGGAATGTCACGATGTTTTATATCTTTATAATTTGGAGTAAACTGCGTGGTTTGATATATTTGGTGTTTGCAAACTGTCTACCCTATCCATTTGGAGCTTTATAAAATACAAAAGCCTTCTAATTTACTATATATTCCATCTCAATATTCGACGTAGTCCATCTCAATATAAAATACAAAAGTTCAACGGCAACCTTTGAATTTACTATATAGTCCATCTCAATATTGGACATTGTAAGCGAAAAACAGCGAAAACAACAAATTAGCAATTAACTTAAAAAGCTAAAAGCCACATAGACAGATTACACATTGTAAAAACTTTACAACATCGTGAATCGATAATTTTTTGGAAAAATCTCATAATTTAGTTTTAAATTAATCTACAAATGCGAGATGAATCGTTATTCTGAATTAAGGAAAACCAGGTTATTTGGGATGACCTTCTAGTGGTTTTTAAAGGGGTAATGTAATGCTTGGGGAGTCCAGACAAATGATTCAAAAATACAGAGCACTTTGTTCGGTTTAGGGACGTAAAAGTCTTCTTATGTGATGGGGTTGGGGTTCCTTGGCACACCTCGTGCCAAGGAACGACTTCACCAAAGAGACAAGTCGGTTAGTACATTATTTGGGTGCTCCAACAAGCAAGACATTGGTCCAATGAATAGAAGGAAACTTGACAACCAACATGCCAAGGAGAGTGACTAAGAAGAGCGACCAAGGAGACGTACGACGAATAATAGCCAAGCAAGAGGTTGGACAATCGGTGAAGGCACGACTTGGGTGCCCAAAATGGAAACCAAGAGTCAGCTCAGTGAAAGAGGGCATGCTTGGGTGGACTTGACCAACTCACCCAGAGGATGCATGTCCCTTACGAAAAGGTCGACCCGAAAGTTAAGTGGACAAGCTTGAAAGGTCGAGTCTCTCCAAGGAAAACAAATGCACTGGTTGGGAGAACTAGGCTCCTACTTATATCCAAGGGAGAGATCAAACGAAGGGGGATCCAAGAAGTCATGGAGAGAAATATGTGATCTGAAATTGGCCAAGTATGGTGGGGATCGCAGGTCGCATGGTCTGAGGAAAGGCAACAGGATTTTCAGAGATGAAGCATGATGGAGAGAGTTTTAGTTCAGACTTCTTACTGAGGCAATGAAGGAAGGGTGCACGGGTCCACTTGTCGAAGAAGGGTCTTGGTGTTTTTGCACAAGTTCTTTGTGTAAACTGAGCGAAAGTTGTCGTTGTAAAATTTCTTTGTGTGTGGCACGAGTTAGGCTCAACACGCTATTGTTTTGTATTAAGAATTTGGGTGTTAGGTCAGATTGTCCACCCATTTGCACATTTCATAATTATTGTGTATGCATGTTCTTTACTTGTTGTATTGGCTAAGTATAAGAAACACACATAACAAATAAGTAATAAATGAAATGAAGAAGTAAGGCGTAGTCCAAGCCAAGTATGTCAGTATGACTTTGTCGCCAATTGAATAGTCGCATTGCCACATGACGTTAGGAATGTTGAATGATTCTACCATCCAACTAAACTTTCACCAATGCCTTGATAGGTGGTATCAGAGAAAGAAACGAATCGCACGTCATAGAAAACTATGCAAACTTGGTTTGGTGCATGGTTTGGTGAGCTTATCAGAGCATATTCGACCCTTCCCCACTGCTATAGTTAGAATAGTTTTCAAGGAGGGGCACGCTTGTTGATAGACAAGGTTGTTGTGAAGGCAATTATGTGGTGTGAAAGAAGGGTGCACAACCACAAAGTTGCAACAACGATCGTAGAAAACAAATATGTGTGAAAAGAGTGACAAACACATGAAGGAAGTGATGATCAGTGACAAGCAAATATGAACCTTGATGAAGAATGGCAGATGAGCATGGTAGCAACTGACAAAAGCTTAGAGAAGATCAAGTCGATCACTGTGTGGTGGGATTCATTGGATGAAAGATAGAAGACTCTCTCAGTAGACAAAGACTACCAAGTCTCAGAGTTAAATTTGTTCAAGGAGGGGAAGCCATGTTGATCGTCGACGTCGTCACGGAATTGCGGAATTCATTTCAAGACATCAACTCTATCATATCTGAAGTATGTTTGTGGCACCATTTCAAAAAGTATTTCCTAAAGACGAAGAAGCAAGTCAATGCATGGAAGATATCATGCAACAAAGATCTCATGAACGAAACTGAAACCTTCAACTCATCAAGGGTGGATTCACTTACGAAGGAGGACACCCAAGCCAGAAGTGAAGTCAAGGAAAGGAGGCAAGAAGAATTACTTGACTCTAGAGGTAAGCCAATTCATTGTTTCTTGTGCAAACTTAACCATTTCGCATCAAATTTACCATTGAAGGAACAATTGGAATGAATGGATGAAAACTAAGTGCAATTTGCAAGGAAGGAGCTCGCAACCTTGGGAGAAGTAAGGAAACCATAGCCAAAATCATCAAAGGAAATGGTGGAAGGTTTAGGGGACTTAACAATGATTTTAAATGAGTTCAAGGAAAAGGACCGTGGATAGTGTTCGTAAGACAGAGAAGTTAGGCTTTGTTTTGTGGATGCAATGATGAGTGGAGTGAAGGTGGAAGCCTTGGTTGACACCGAAGTGACTCTCAGTTTCATAAGTGAATGGAATGCTACATCAATCCATTGTGAGTCTAAGGGAAGTATGGTTGCGTTCAAGGTATTCAACTAAGAGGTGAAGCCAATGACTAGAGTGGTTAGTTCTACACCATTGAGAATCAAGAGTTGGTTTAGCACTTGGGATTTCATGTTGACTGTTAGTCTTGAATTTTGTCTTAGTTTAGTGAGAAACCCTTATCCTAAACCCTTCTTACCTACACTTCATTTTATGTTTCCAGTTGATTTCGATCTTTGTTTTTAGTGTCTTATGGTTTGCATTACAATTTTTGGATAGTTTATTTAAGTTTCAATTTGAAAGATGTGGTTTTAAACGAGGTGTCACCTTATATGCCTGTTTGAATTTCATAAATTCAAATTTTGCTAAGTCATTAATAGCACTACGAGAATAAGGATATTCCCGTAGCACCAAAATAAACATGCCTTGATACGCGCCTGCCATCCAGATTTCGTTATGATGACACAAATCGTGGATTGAGAGTTCGCATGCGTCCACAATAGCTTGGAATCATTTATCGATTCAAATCGTTTCATAATCTGATTGCTATGTACCCGTACAAGACTAATTTTAAATCACCCAATTCTCAATGATCATTATATTATACCTGTCTGATTTTGTTGAATTTAGGCATAGGTATTCGCTCAAAGGAACATTATACACTAACAGATTGCAGGTGGAAAATTTAGAACCCGAGGGCACTAGTCACAGAATTGTGTTTTGATGGCGCCAAAGAGGAGCGGACAGGTAGTCAGAATAGAACCAGAGGGTGCCGAACTTCTTGAAGCCTAACCTCAGATGGCTCAAAATTTCAGAGATGTTGTGTGGTTTGAATTCCTTACCACTTTTCAAGGTTACGATGAGCAGGTCTCCATGGAGTCCGCCCTGAACTTTGATGGTCATGAGGTGGAGATCGGTAAGATGTTGATGCTAGTGACAGAGTAGACAATTGCAAAGGCTTGCAGGTTGGTGGTTGGAGGAAAAAGATGGTGGAAGAAAGAGCATGTGGTTACAGAGTTTGTAAACCAATTCCTACTTCTAGATAAGAAAAATTCGAATTGGAAAAGGGGAGTACCTCGTAGTTGGATTCGACTCGAATGACACACTGCTCTGATCGTGATCCACAGGTATATCACCTGCGAAGGTAGATTCTCACTGGCCTATATCTACCACATTAGAATACTAATGCATTTAAATGGTGATTACCCTTTAAATCTCCCTTATTTTCTACTCAAAATCTTGACAAAGATGTCAAAGAGAGTGCAGTCACTTTCCACCAATGCTAAGAGCAGTCTGTTTCATTAAGTCCTAATTAAAAATTTAGTTATGTCTTCTTTGAGAAAATTACAAAAGCCATGGAGTTGGATCACGCAATCTTTAAACCCTAACACACAGTCCAATAAACAGAAGAAAGCCAAAGGGACAAAGACTGTTACACAGAGCTGAGATATTTCAATCAATGAAACCCCTGTGAAAGAAGAGATGCCTGATATCAGGGTGATGAGGAATAGTAGAAGTAAAAGACCTAGGTGGGATCTAGAAATTGAAATGTTTTCTGAAGAAGATGTTAAAGGGGAAAATGATTTAGATAAAGATTTTGATACTCAAACTACAGTCAAGCATGAATAGCCATCAACCAATAAAAGGGGTGCTGCAGTCAAAGGGAAAAGGGTTAAAGGTGTTTCTGTATCACAAAAACCTAGAAGGAATTCTACTAGGGTCACCAACAAGTATAGACTGAAGTCAAAGGCCATGTTTAATCCATCAATCAAAGAAGAAAACATCATTGTTATAGAAGATGAATTTGAGAATGTTGAAGCAGGTACCAGGAAAAGGGAGAAAGGAACTTCATTGCCTAAGAAACCAGTCAGCAAAGGTAAAAAAATGATTTCATCATCTACAGGACCTGTAACGAGAGCTTCAACCAGATTAGCAAAAGCTAAAGAGATGGCTAAAGGTATCAGTGAAACCCCTGAGAATAAATAGGATTACTTTGAAGACTCAGATCGCATATCAGATGTGCCTGAAGCTATAGATTCAGCAAGTTTTGATGAAGAACATAGCTCGGGATTAGTCTCAAAGTACCAAATTAAAGCAAAAGAACCCAAAGTTGCCTTAAACATGAATGAACCTGCACCTTTTGAAGAATGCTCAGGATTTAGAGTTAAAATTAGAACTGATAAAGAAAGGATCAAGGAATTGCAGAAAATAGTAAGACAGATAAAGAAAGAAAAGGGACAAATAGAACAATGGAATGCTCGCTAGCAAGAAAGGATTCAAGGTTTTAAAATGAAGAAGAAAGAGAAAAGGTAATTGTTCAAAGAACTCAGGGACATAAACTTCAAACTCTATTGGCACAATGTCATTCTTACCACAAAGCTCAAACAAAAAAATGCTAAAGCTACTGCTGTGATTATATCCTTACGGTTACATGGAGATTTGTTACAATCATGATTTAAATGTTTTCCAGGAAATATGGCAATGCCTACTCATTTTTGGTCAGCGAGATGATAAGACCTCGATCTGTTTGACTAAATCAAACTAATTCATATTTTGTAGAATCAAATGTAAATGTTGGCAATATCGTACTATATCAAGTTGTTGAGCTGTGATCTATTTTGGGATTGTAGAAGCTCTTTTTGAGTGAACTACCTTAGTATATAGATACTATTCAAATATAGTCATTAAAGCTATACTAGATGATAGGATCTGGAAGTTTTATAGATAGTTTAAATAGACATAGGAAAGACTATGTGAAGGTCAAAAAATTGGAGATCTAGGGGACCTTTTTGTGAAGCTCATTGTAAAAGGCATTTATGTTCAATTTGACACTTAATAGAAAAGGCATATGGATGGTTAGACCCTCTTTTTCTACTCTGCTATTTCTTTTTTCATGATTGAATTCATTAGTCAGATTGCAATGCTTTTTTATTCTTGACTGTTAATTTATACAATGAAAATTTTACTATAAAGATAATTTTTTAAGTTTTGATATCAAGCTGATGGTCTTGTTTCTTTATGACATTTTGAGATGAGAATTCATGTAAAGTTGACAAATTGAAGAATTTAGTTTCCTTTTTCTTAATTGGTTTAATCCATCTATGTGTCCACCTATTATTCATCCAATAGGATATGCTATGTTCTGATCTTGATTTTCATGTTATGTTGTAACCTTGAGCCAGTTTTCAACCACCCTACTAAAAAAAAACAAATCATAAAACCTTATAAACACTTTGCAATAAACGAATGATTCCCTAGCTTTCCCTCTCACAGTCAAGTGCCACTTTAGGGACTAACATTTTTGGTGTCATTGTCGGGGATGAAGAAACGAAGAGATCTTCCCTAGGGAAACGACAAGTTTACATTCAGATCTTGGTGGTGAACAAGATTTTGGACATTATTTAAGACTGTGATTATTCACCTGGCGACTCCTCTATGGTAATTATGGATGGAAAATTATCTTCAGAAAGTTCTCAAGGAAAATCCACTAAAATCATCAAAACCCAATTAAATGGAGATGTGAATCCTGAAAGTAAAATTAAACATGTTATTGAGTCTGATATAGTTTCATTCCCTTCAACTATTTCATAATTAAATCTAGAACAATGGGAGTTACTTACTAAACTCATTAAACAGGAGTATCCAGACATTTTTCCTGTGACTGAAACTTCGAGAGGTCACAACACAGATATTAAGAGCTAACCAGAGACACCTTCGTCATCTCTTGGATCTGCCTCATCTGAGGATTTTAGATCACATTATTTTTCTTTTGAGAATCCTTTGTTTCTCAACCCATTAGTTGATCATAGTCCAGAAGATAAATCCTTATCTGCTAAAGATCAAGACTCAGTGACAATACATATAAGTTGTAATACACAAGGGACGCCTTCTTCTTCAGCATTACCTATCTTACTCACTCCCAGAGCTCCAAAAATAGCTAATATGGCTACAGATAGAATGGATGAAATAGTTGCAGCAAGGTATGCTCCCTTGGTTCTTCCACAAGTCATGTATGCCTTTCCACCAAATGATTATATGAGATACTTTCCCAAATTCAATGGAGATGGATCAGTTACTGCCGAAGAGCATTTGAGTTTATTTTATAGTTTTGCAAATAATTTGAATGTAGAGCATGCTGATGTGTGGATGAGACTATTCGTACAAAGTCTAAATGGGGAAGAAAGAAAGTGGTTCAGGAGTTTGCCCCCTAATTCAATAGATGATATCATAGCCTTAGATGATTCCTTATTTAAACACTGGGTAGACAAGAAGGACTTTCTATACTACATCACTGAATTTGGTGCTTTAAGGAGGAAACAAGGTGAATCAATACCTGATTTTACCAAAAGGTTCAACTAGATGTATGGTAAAATTCTAGAGGAGATAAAACCTTCAGAGACATCAGCTAAAATCACTTTTGCCAATGCATTCGATGCCGAATTTTCCTTGTTTATTAGGGAAAGAAGAACCACTACCCTCAACCTGATGCAAGATGCTACTATCGAGGTAGAATCAAACATATTAGCAGTGGAAAAATTGAAGTCTAGAAGTGAAAGAGACAGGAAAAAGCAAAAGGAAGAATTGCCTTCATCTTCTAATTCAACATCTGATTCTAAAATGAATGAAATGGCTAAGATGTTGAAAAATATGACATCTGAAATGGCAAGGTTAAAGATAGAAAAAAAAACAACCCAGTAGACCTACATAGGGGGGTTCTTACAGAAATCCAAATCAGTTCAGGAGACCAAACAATGTACCTCAAATATTACCAAGAGAAAGAAAAAACCAAGATGACCAAAAGGTGTTACCTCCTTTTCAAAATAATGCAATAGATGAGGAGGAGGAAGAGGATGATACAAAAGAAGACCTTGCAGTTCATTTGAATGATTATGAATCATCTCCTCTACATGTGACACAGCAGGATTATGAAGATGCTTTGATTGCAAATCAGTTTGAGGAAGGGGATGAAGATGAGATCGTCCAATAGGAACCTAAACGGAAAAAATACAATCTCATTTATGGTTCGAATGCACCTGAAGTTGATACACCTGTTTCCGCAAAGAAGGCCAGTACTCCAGTCAAGACAAGAATTATCAAAGGTTTTCCCAAGATCCAAGTTGATCAACCATTGAAACAACTTACCAAGGATAGTACTGCTGACATAAAGGAACCAGATAGAAATGTTTATGCTTTCAGTTTAAAACATGAAATCAACAAAATCAAGATTTCAGTGCCATTATTAGAACTCATGAAAAGAAAACCTTTCATAAAAATCGTCCTCAAGGCTCTACAGGCTCCATCTCATGTCACATTTTCAAATATGGTCAATCTAGAGGATGAAAACCCTGTTATAACTATTGGACCTCACATTGAAGATAGAATTGATGCCTCTCAACCTTTTTACATTTCATTAAATATCAATGACAAGATATTGCACAACTACTTAATCGATTTTGGTGCCTCGCATAATGTAATGCCTAAGGTGGTGATGGAATAATTAGGGTTGGACATTACTAGATCGTATCATGATCTATATTCTTTTGACTCCAAGAAAGTCAAATGCCTTAGAGTTATAAAAGATGTGGTTGTTACTCTTTCCCAATTACCTATGAAAAGTGTGGTATTAGGTGTTATCGTGGCTGACATACCACCAAAATTTGGAATGCTTCTTTCAAGATCTTGGGCTAAGAAGGTAGGTGGTACTCTACAGATGGACCTTAGCTATGCAACCATACCTATTTTTGGTGGGGAACAACAGAGATTATACAGAGAAGTTAGATTGGCTTATTCGGTAAGTGATCACAATAATCCCACTAATAATCCTATATATGTTGTAGAAGATGATCTTGGTTCTTCTGTTTTTCATATGTGTGAGGAAATGGGCAGAAGTATTAGTCAGAAAGTCAAAAACTGTAGTGGGAGACAGTAAAGACAATTTTGTTTGGAAAATGTATTTTGACGGAGCATGTTCTAAAGAAGGTTCTGGAGTTGGTATTTTCTTCATTTCCCCTACCAAGGAGGTTATCCCCATGTCATATAAACTTGAATTTGACACCACTAATAACATTAGTGAGTATGAAGCTTTGTTGTTAGGTTTGAAAGCTGCTACAGATATGGGAATAGATAAGCTGTCTATTTTTGGAGACTTAGAACTTATTATTCACCAGATCAAGAATATATACCAAACCAAACAAAAAAGGTTAAAACAATACATAAATGAGGTGTGGGATTATGTGGATAATTTCTTTTCGACGTTTAATATTACTCTTGTGCACAGAAATTTGAATCAACAGGCCGATTCTTTGACACTTGCATCTAGCAACTTTAAAACCCTGATGTTTCCTAATCTGAAATTCGAAGTTGAAGTCAGAAACAGACCTTCAATACTGGATAATATAAAACATTAGCATGTTTTTAAAGATGATGAGGAAATTCAAAGATTTTTCAAAACTATTGAAGAGTTTTCTAACATTTCAATTGATCAAGATGATGAAGATGGAGAAGCATAAATACATGGTGCAGAAGTCCTTCAAGATACAATTGTTGGCCACAAAATCATTGAACTGAAGAAAAACCATCTACCTAGGGGTTTGGTTCCACTAGAAAGGTTGTTTGATCATAATCATGTTTCTAGGAAGGTTGTTATCCAAACAGAAGAAACAGATGTAGTAGACTGTGAGATTAGTCCGGATGCAAATACCAGGTTGGTAAAAATATCTAGGAAACTGTCACAAAAATAGAAAGAAGCATATGTTGAATTAATGAAACATTATTCAGACATTTTTGCATGGTATTATAAATATTTGAAGGTGTTTGATACAGAGATTATTTAGCACAAGATTACTCTGAAACCTGGATCAAAACCTGTTAAACAAAAGTTCAGGCAATTTAATCCTTTACTGTTACCTATAATAGAAAAGGAGCTGAAAAGGTTGCTGGAAGAAAAAATCATAGTACCACTGAGATACTCAGAATGGTTAGCCAACCTTGTACCTATCAGAAAAAAGAACAGAGAGATAAGGATCTGTGTAGACTTCAGGAATCTAAATAGGTGCTCTCTGAAAGACAATTATCCATTACCCAAAATGGATTATATCTTACAAAGAGTTGTTGGCGCAAAGAGAATATCTATGCTTGATGGATATTCAGGGTACAATCAAATATCAGTAATGGAAGAGGACAAAAATAAAACAACTTTTACCACTCCTTGGGGCACCTTTATGTACGAAAAGATGCCTTTCGGATTGATGAATGCAGGAGCCACATTTCAAAGGGCTATGGACATCACTTTCATTGGAGAGAAAGACAAGTTTGTGGTTATTTACCTTGATAACTTCACTATATTTTCAGCATCCAATGAAGAACATTTACAACACTTGAAGCAGACCTTTGAGAAATGCAGGAGGTATGGCATATCACTTAATCCCAAAAAATCACATTTTTCCATGGAGGAAGGAAAGCTTCTAGGATACATCGTTTCACCTGAAGGTATTAAAATACATCCGGAAAGAGTAAAGGATATTCAACAAATCGACATTCTGAGAAATAAAAAGTCTATTTAGTCATTCATTGGTAAAATTAATTTTTTAAGGAGGTTTATACCTAACTTTGCAGAAATTGTCAAGTACATCACTGAAATTGTCAAGTACATCACTGACATGTTTAAAAAGGATGCAAAAATTAAGTGGATACCAGAAGCGATATAATCCTTTGAAAGGATCAAGCAGGCTATCGTTCAAGTACCTGTTTTAATTATCCCAGATTACTCCAAAGAATTCATGATTTTTTTATTTGCATCAGAGAATACCATAGTTGTTGTTCTTCTGCAGAGAAATGAGCAAGGATATGAGAAGCCTATCTCCTTCTTTAGAAAAACCCTCAGAGACTCTGAATTGAAGTATGATTTAATAGAAAAACAGGCATATGCCTTGGTAAAGGCTTTAAAATCCTTCAGAGTATACGTTCTTCAATCTAAAATTATAGCTTATGTCCCAAGTAGTGCAGTCAAAGAAATATTGGTTCAGACTGATTGTGAAGGAAAGCGAGGGAAATGGATAACAAAATTCATGGAATACGATCTCACCATAAAGCCTACTCAGTTGATAAAAGGACAAGGCCTCACCAAATTAATGACAGAATCTAATTGCAAAGCAATTGGGTTATACCATCTTTCAGACATGACACAAGACTCTTCTATCCAGATTGAAGAAACAAATTCACAGATAAACAACAAGTATGTTTCTTCAAAATGGTACAAAGATATCGTATTTTTTCTGTTGAACTTTCAATCTCCCCCAGAGCTGGATTAATCAAAATTCACATAATTAAAGTTGAGAGCTGTAAAGTACTGTATTGTTCATCAGAACCTGTTCTGGAAAGACCCCAACAGTTGTTTGTTGAGGTGTGTGGATGAAGAGGAAGTTAAACAAATCTTTCATGGTCTACATCATGGTTTCTACGGAGGCCATCATCATTGGAAGGCTATTGCCTTCAAGATTCTTAGAGCAGGCTATTACTGGCCAGTTCTATTCTCAGATATTTTTTCTCAGGTTAGGGCATGTGAACCTTGTCCTAAATTTGCTGGAAAGTAGAAACTTATATCTCTGCCTCTAAAACCAATCATCACCCATGGACCGTTTCAACAATGGGGATTGGATTTCATCGAAGAGATTAATCCATCATCCTCAGGACAACATAGATGGATTCTTACAGCCACATATTATTTTATGAAGTGGATTGAAGCAATTCCGACTCAGAATACAACAGACAAGGTAATCATGGAATTTCTAGAAGGATATATTTTTTCCAGGTTTGGTTGTCCTAAAAAACTAGTCAGTGATAATGCACATGATTTTAAATCAAATTCCATGATTGAATTCTACAATAATTATAGTATCAAATTGGTTCATTCTACTCCCGACTACCCCCAAGGGAACGGATTGGCAGAACCTTCGAATAAAACTTTGATAAGAATTATCAAAAAATTACTAACAGAAAATAAAAAAACATGGGATTCCAAGTTAAAGTTTTCCCTTTGGGTTGATTGTATCAGTAACAAGAAGTCTATTTGGACATCTCCTTTCCATATGGTATATGGGACATAAGCAATTCTTCCAACTCAATTGGGTCTCCCAGTCTTAAAGTTTCTACAAGAAGAGCTAGAGGAACCCAATGATGTCCAAAGAAGAATTTTTCAGATGATTGAAGTTCAACAGGTCATAGAACAGGTTAATCAGAAAGTTGTTGCTCATCAGAGAAAAATCAAGGCTACATTCGATAAGGGAACTAAGAAATATGTTTTCAATGAAGGGGATTTGTTGTTAAGATGGGATGCCAGGAGAAAGGATAAAGAAAAACATGGAAAGTTTGATAACCTATGGTATGGTCCTTTCAGGATAGCCAAGGTAATGAACAATAACAATTTTCTCCTGCATAATTTAGATAGCACTAAAAATTTTGGGGACCTAGTGAATGATAGGTTCTTGAAGCACTATTTTCTCTAAGGGCTCGTCAGGTTTAAGTTAGTAGAGTAGGTTTTCCTTTCAATAAAGACTCCATATACCCAATGGACTTGTTTTTACAGTTATGCTGAGAATAAAATACTGACAGTTGCAGGGGAATCAATGAATCAGAAATAAAGGAGAGGCATTGGA
>JZKD02S1636526.1:80351-130919 GCA_000966675.3 Picea glauca
AATATTTAAAACTTAAGGAAAGCGTCCTATTCTGTCATGTTTTGTTCTAGATCCAGGTGGATCTAGGGAGATCGGTTTGTGTCCGCACTTACGGATTTATCCATAAACACTAGGGCAGTGCTTCTGGCAGTCCCCTAGGCCCTAAATCCAAGGTGGAAAATTATTTTTTGAGCCAATGGAATAGGTGGATGGCCACCGATATCCACCTAGATCAATCCTCCCTCCTTAGGAAGCAATGGTCTCCATTGCATTGAGTTCTCAAATCAGATGAGGAAATTTCTGCTGAATTTGGCCCCAGTTGAGCCACTTGCCTTGTTGTAGGAGTTGCCTTGCTTTGACGACTCGAGAAAGATAGATTCTTTGTTTTCAAGTGCCCTTGATCTTTGTGTAAACAATATGATCACTGGATCCCTATTGCATGCAATCAGGGTTGAGCTCTATTGGTGTCAACTACTCTGCTATCTCTAAGGTGTCCAATAATGGTCAAAAATATGGTCGAAGGAGAGCCATGTTGAAGACTGGATGCAGACCAAGGAAGGGTGGAATGTTGAGCTCAAAAGCATTATCACCCATAACCTTGGTGATGGTGTACGACCCATAACGGAGTGGGAAAAGCTTTCGATGGGGCCATCTAAGGCATTCTTTCTGCAAATGCAACCAAACTTTGTTGCCCACCTAAAACTTATGTGGCACCCAATGTTGATCATGGTGTTTCTTGTACTTGGCATTAGACCTCTGTAGAATATCCTAAACCTGTTGGTGGATGTGCTGGATCCGCTCAAAGAAGCAGGTGGCTTTGTCAACTTCTGGTGGAGCACGGGATGAGTCAGTTGAGGTGGTTGTCAAGGGTAGTGCAACATTCATGGGGCCCAATGGTTGGAATCCCAACCCCACCTGAAAGGGGATGTGGACAGTTGAGCTATGCAGGGCTCGGTTGTAGCTAGGTTGGACGTAGGGAAGACTCTCATCCCATGTGCAGGGGTGTTTTGAATTGTACATGTGCAGGATATGTACGACCATCCGATTGACGACCTCATTTTGGCCATATGTCTGGGGGTGGAAGGCAGTGGATTTGGTGAGCTTGGTATCCAGCAGTGACTAAAGGCTTGAATAGAATGAGTTAAGGAACCGACTGTCATGGTCTGAGACAATGGTTTGTGGGATCCCAAAATGTACCTATACTCGTTCAAAGAAGATCTTGGCAGTGGCTTCTACTACGATGTTCTTATTAGAGATGGCTAGAATCTCCATTTTGGAAAAGCGATCAACAACCACAAAAACACGCTCATTTCCCCTCTTGGTGGAGGGGAGGACCAACATGTAGTCCATTGAGATGGATTCCCATGGCCTTTTAGGAGTAGTAATAGGGGTGTACAAGACCTGTTTCTTAGTGGTTGGTTTTGTAATAGTGCAGGCAGTGCAGGACCTGATATACTTGTCGACATCCTATCGAAGTTTTGTCCAATAGAAATGTTTATGTAACACTTCCAATTTCTTTTTGACACCAAAGTGTCCTACCACCTGACTGTAGTGAGCTTCCCAAATCATCTTCACACACTCGCTTGATGGAACACAGAGATGGCCCAGAAGACACAAGAGCCCATCCTGAAGATGGAAATTAGAGACCACTGAGTTGGTGCCCAAAAGTTGGTAGGTGGTGTAGAATTTAGGGTCTATCTCGTAGAGGTGGGGCCATCTGGAGGTCTCATGGCCACAAGAGTCTAGCACCATGGTGAGTGTTGCGACTGGAGGTCAGTTGGGGCAGTTAGCAACTCGGTTGGTACTTCCTATTTTATACTTGATGTTGAGGTGGAACTACTGTAAGTATGTTGACCACTTCTAAGGGTGGTCATTCTACAATTTTCCTTTGGTCTGCATGAACTGTAGTGGCATGTGATTAGTGTGGATGATTGTCTCCTTCCCAAGAATGTAATGTCTCCACTGGTAGAAGGCTTTCATAATGGAGTACATTTCTTTGTCATAAGTAGGTTACTTACGAACAACATCTGATAGTGTCTCACTATAATATTCCACGAGGTGGTCGTATTGAGTGAGAACGATGCCCACAACATAGTCTGAAGCATCTGTCTCGATATCAAAGGGATGTTGTAGTTCCGGTAATGAAAGTACTGGGGATGAGAAAAAATGTTTCTTCAAGTCATCGAAGGCTTGTTGTTGGGACATGACCCACACAAATGTTTCCTTACCGCCACCACTGGTTACTTGGCTGAGGGCCCATGCGATATGAGAGAATCCCAACACAAACCTATGATAGAAATTGGTGAGGCCCAAGAATCTCCGAAATTTAGTGAGTGTGGTTGGGGCTGGCCAATCACGGATGACCTGGATCTTGGCTAGATCCACATTCACACTATGTTGATCAATGATGTAGCCTAAGTAATGGACTCTGTCCATGCCGAATGAGCAATTTTCCAAGTTTGCATATAGTTTGTGTTGTCGCAGGGTGTGAAAAACTTGTTGAATATGTTGCAAGTGTTTCACCCAAGTCTTGTTGTAGATGAGGATGTCATCCAGATATACCACTACAAAAGTATTGGTGAAAGTTCGTAGGATATTTTCCATCATCCTCATTAAAGTTGTTGGATCATTTTTCAAACCAAAGGGCATGACCAACCATTCAAAAAGACCTTCTTTTGACTTGAATATAGTCTTCCATACATATGTATGTTCTATTGGGACTTGGTGGTAGCCAGACTTCATATCAATATTACTGAAGTATTTCCCCCCCATGAGTTGATCAAGGAGGTCATCGATTCAAGGAATCGGGTACTGGTTTCGGACTGTGATTTTATTCAGAACCCGATAATCAATGCAGAGTTGCCAGGTCCCATATTTCTTCTGCACCAGCACAATTTGGCTCCCATAAGGCGACGAGCTAGGAAATATGTGCCCCTTGTGGAGAAGTTCTTGGATGTTCCTCTTGATCTCCTTGTTTTCTAACAGAGAGAAATGGTAGACTATCCCATTGGGTAGTGGTGCGCCTGGGGTCAAATCGATGGGATTCTTTACCTGGTAGTGCAAAGGTACCCCGGTAGGAGAGGAGAATATATCTTAGTATTCTTCCATGACCTTATCCACTTGCTTCTGTGCTGTGGAGAGATCGGTCACAGAGGCCCTGGATGTGGTTGCGATCTTTCTCTCACTCTGAGAGTGAATCACAAAGAAGACAAATTTCTCAGTCTGAGAGATGACCTTCATGCATTTCTTGGAAAAGATCAAGGAAATCGCACTAGAAGGGACTGCCTAAGGTATCCTGTACAATTTCATGTTCAAAGTAATAATAACACTATGAGGTCTAGACTCATATACATCATGGGATTATTTATGTGGCAGTGTAGAGGTACCCCGGTAGGAGAGGAGAATATATCTGAGTATTCATCTACGACCTTATCCACTTACTTATGTGGTGTGGAGAGATCAATCATTGAGGCCCTGGATGTGGCTGCAATATTTCTCTCACTCTCAAAGAGAATCACAAAGAAGACAAATTTCCCAGTCTGAGAGATGACCTTCTTGCATTGCTTGCCAGAGATCAAGGAAATCGCACTAGGAGGGACTGCCTCAGGTATCCTGTACAATTTCCTGTTCAAATTAAATATAACACTACGAGGCCTAGACTCATATACAACATGACGTTTCCATAAATAAGGTTGGCCCAAAAGAACATTACAAACTTTGAGATGACAAACATCACACAATACCTTGTCTTTGAAGGGCTTGATGTCATACGAAAATTGACACTATTGGCTGACGCAGAGATCACTTCCATGGCGGAGCCATCCAATGATGTAGGGTTGTGGGTGTGGCATTGTCGGTAGGGCCAACCACTTAACGACCTTTGTTGAGATGACATTCTTCTGGCTACTGCTATCAACGATGAAGTGCAACAGGGTGCCTTTTACTCACATCTATGAATGGAAGAGGTGCTCTCCATCTTCTGGCTCATTTGGGTCATCAGGCTGAAGCTTGGTGATAGAAATGGTGGCATTGGGTTCCGCATCAATGATCTGTCTTCCCCTTTTTTATTCTAACTCAGAGTCAGAACCCACATCTGATTCATAGGCTTTCACTTCAGCCATCAGTGACTGCTTTGAGTGGCAATCAGTAGTGTTATGCCAAGGGCTCTTATGGAAGTCACACCACTTCCCAGTATCTTTCTTTGTCTTTTTGTTGTCCTTCTTTTCTTGCGGTTTGGACTGGTTTTCCTAATACTGTCCATATTTGCTATGTCCCTTGTTTTGTGGGTTGGGGCCACCCTTTCTTGGATTTTGCTGTGAGTGGTTCCTAGGCCCAAATTACCGCATCTTTTGTTTGAGCTTATGCTTGATTTTGATGGCATATCGATAGGTCATGCCCAAGAACGAGATGTCCATAAATTCCATTTAGGTTTGTATGTATCTATGCAGAACACCACGATATTTGAGCAAGAGATTTTACTCTAAATATTTGATACCCAGCTTGGTACACAAGGTATGGAAGATATTTGTGAACTCTGGCACTATTTGGTCTCTTTCTTGGCACGGTGTGGTCCATTTCATATACAAGTCGTCATAACTTCCAAAACGGTAGTACTGTTCCTTAATAGCATCCCTGAAGGATTTCCACATGGTCGTGACTATAAATAATGAGGGTTCCTTTGTTTCCTTTTGCTCACAGAAATTTTCCCACCAATCTTTGACATGGGGAATGGCTTTGAGGAGTGCAAAAGTAATATTTTCTCTATTCGAAAAGTTATGGACAAAAAAATACCCTTCTAGTAGATTCAACCACTTGTCTACAACATTTGTGTTTATCTGACCTTCAAATATAGGAATATCAAAGTTGATTTGTACCTTGAATGGGGTGGTTCCTCCGCTCAAGGAAGATATGTCACCCGTTGGTAGTCTTCGAAGGATTTGCATGAAAATATCCATCATCTCATTCCTTTGTTGTGTGAGAACTTCCTCAAGCAATATTTTGAAACGATATCCTATCCCATCATCTTTCTTTTCTCCTGTCATGAGATTTTTATTGTGCATGCGAGATATTTTGTCCTCAAGAGCAACAATCTCGAGACCCAATTCTTTGTACCCTGACCTCGTTGGGGACATGCATTAAGATGACAAGGAGCAGACTGCTCTGATACCACTAATCCAGATTTTATGAGCAGAAAGAAATGAATATAGATTATTAAAAGATTCTTAACACAAAATAATAGAGAAACAATAAAATTGTTTTTCTATTCAATAAGGAAATAAGCTGAAACAGTAAAATGCAGCGGAAAACAAGCTTGTTGGAATGGTGGCGACTTATCTCTAAGAAGAGATGTGATGAATGTGCTCATTCATAAGAAGATGGTTATAATGAGGCTTTGAAGGCCTTTTACAATAAACAGGAATGTCAAAAACCCTAGACATCCAAAAACATAACACTAGGAGATGAAGCGCCAAAGGTCATGTGGGTCCCATTTGGGTAAGTTAGTACATCAACTTCTCAGGGTCGTAACTTTTTCATACGATCTTCATTTTAGGCACACGATAGCCCGTTGGAAAGGTCTAAATGAGAATAACAACATTTGATTGGCCCAAGATAATGGCTCAGGTATTCTCCTAGGCCCCAAATCCCCCAAAAAATGTCATTTAGGGACTCAAAACGACCCTAGAAGTTTGGAACCCGAAAAATTGTCAAGGTGGAAAACTATTTTTCGAGTTAGTGGAATAGGTGGATGGCTACTAATATCCACCTGGATCATGGGGCGTTATGGGAAAGGGAGTGTTAGAATCTGTATCTTTTCAATATATCATTGAGTTTCCAAAAATAATATTCAACCTATCTTTTGAAATGTTAACTAAGAATAATCAACCATACATACCCTTACACTGAAAATAAAATATGCATAAAAAAAATCAACTTAAAAAATGAGATGGAAAAAATATTTTCTCTCTGTATATTCAAACATAATACCTACATTATGGACAACAATGTTTATCAAAACATATTTATCAAATATCTCCATACCTATTAATCAACTTAAATCTAATAATCAAATTTGTTAAAAGTAAATTGTTATATTCTAAATACACATGATTGGAATTTTGATTCAAGTTAATTTTTAAGTCATTATTGATGCGTCAATAAAATATTCGGATTGGTTAATCCATCCCTCTTCCATATTCCCAGATATGGAAGAATTGAATGCATAAGAGGCTATGATACTAGTCAAAATCTATTCATCCCGAGTCTCCACACCAACCGGACAGAGGCCTCCCACATCCTTGGGTATTATAGACCTTATGATATTATTCTAGCAGCAAAATGGGTGGTACAATGTTTGACAAACTTTATCACAAAATTGATCTTCCCAAAAGGTGTTATCAATGCGCTCTTGGATCAGTAAGTGCATGGACCTTATGAACAAAGAAACATTGTGTATATCCCTAACAACCATCCCTTATAAGAAAGGAAAAAAAGAAAGAATTTCCAACCATTAACGTTGTGTATATGGTCTCAACTGCATATAGGGTCGACAATAACATGCATGGGAAATAAATAGCTCCAAATGTGTGTTTGTTTCTTGTGTCTTAGAATGTGCACGTATTGTAAGGAACTTAAAAGATTAAGTGTAAAGACTTTAATAATGTAACCCTCAATCCCTCTCTTATGTCATGGGATTTATTTTTATCTACTCCTCAGGGATGAAATCAAGTTGAGTGGCTTGATGCTTATGTCTATATAATGATATTGCTTTTTTTGGGTAATAACTCATCAATAATCATCACACATAACCTCTTGAAAGTATTTTTAGCCTCGAAGTGGGCAGATCCATGCCATTGGAACTCTTTGAGCACTAGGTATGTATCTTAGGGGTTTGTACATGGTTGAGGAGGGGAATTCAAGCCTTAGACACTAAATGATTCATCTAGGCATACAAGGCTAAGAATGATAGATCAAATTACTATAAATGGACACTTGAGGGTGTCCTTGGCCTTCAATTGGGGATATCAACACCATTGGGAGGTTTTGAGCACTAGGCATAGGTCTTGTGGCCCTAGACATGATCACGGAAGGAAACCTGAGCCTTAGTTTCTAAAGGAAACTTTCATTCTTCCAAGGTCAATAATGACACTTCAAACCACCATGCATGACCTCCTAAGGGTATCCTTGGCCTCGAATTGATGATATGTGTGCCATGTATAGACTTGAAGTACTAAGCATGGGTTTCAGAACATTGTCCATGGTTAGATGATGAAACGCATGCCTTAGACCTAAAAAATTCTTCTAGCCATCCAAGGCCAAAAATCATGACTCAAGTCCTATTGAGGGCATCCTTAGTCTTATAATGGTGACATGGGAGCTAGTTGAAGTTTTTAGGCACTAGCTATGGTTTTTCATACCCTCAACATGGTCTTATGAGGAATCTTGAGCCTCAAACACTAAAGGAAGCTTATTCTCATATATGGACAATAATGATTCCTTGAACCATCACACGAGACCTCCTAAGGATATCCTTGGGATTTGATGGGTGTTATGGACACTATTGGGGGGTTATTGGGGGGTTTTGAGCATCAAGTATGGATCTTGAGGCCCTAGACATGGTTGGGGGAGGAACCTTAGAACTTAGTCTCTAAAGGGATCTTATAGGAATCCTAAGCCAAGAACATCCCTCGAAGCACCACACATGGCTTTCCATGGGTATCCTTCACCTTTGAGTGGTGATCCATCTTAAATCCAGATCAATCAAGCAATGAAAGGGATCAAATTTCTTAAGCTATAATAATTATTATTATTATTATTATTATTTCATTCCATGTCAAGTTTTACATGATGGGTGTAATTGTTTTTTTGTTAAATTAAGTCCACTTTATTTTTATAATAATAATAATAATATTAATTGAGCCGACTTTATGTTTTTTTTTTTTTTAATGTATTGATACTAACTAATTGTTCTACATTGGCCCGTAAGTATATAGGAAGAGGAAGCATCACTCTTTTGTGGTTTCCCCCATTGACATAAGGATCATGGTATATTGGAGCTTATATGTTACTGTGAACTATTTTCCTGGATCAATGTGGGTTATTAATTTCATATAGAACATACAAATGTTATGTATATCAACTTAGTAATTGAATTTTTTTTTCCTAGAGGCATGTCATAAGGGAAAATAAAGAGCACTATGAAATATAGATTATTTTCCATATTTCAGAGAGTATGAAATGTTGAATGTTGTATGTCGAGAGATAGAACTTGGCATGCAGAATTTAGAGCTAAGTGTGCATGTTGTTCTCTACACCAAATGTTATAGCTCAATGTCGCCGCTATCCCTAAACTTCCCATTTGACTAATGCCATGAGGTTGATAAAGGCATCGCCCCTTTGACCCTTAAATTGTGTGCTACACCTTAGTCCCAATTAGCATTCCTTGTGTGTGGGATTCCCAAGCTTGGAGAGAACTAAGGTAGTTGGCCCATGCATTTGAAGAACATTGAAATAATTTGCATGCAATCATTCATATTTTTTTAATGTAGGCTAACTCATCACCATTATTCAAGGAAAACCACACCACATGAAATGACTTGGTGGAGGTCCGTAAGGGGGCAAACTTCCACTCCTACTAGATACCTCTAGGTTTTGGGCCTCTGACCTATTTCCTTAAGTAAGAGGAAGATGAAATCTTAGCCAATTCGAAGTAGTTTTAGGTCTTAATCTACAAATGTGAGATGACTCGTTATTCTTAATTAAGGAAAACCAGGTTATTTGGGATGACCTTCTAGTGGTTTTTAAAGGGGTAATGTAATGCTTAGGGAGTCCAGACAAATGATTCAAAAATACAGAGCACTTTGTTCGGTTCAGGGACGTAAAAGTCTTCTTATGTGATGGAGTTGGGGTTCCTTGGCATACCTTGTGCCAAGAAGCAACTTCACCAAAGAGACAAGTCGGTTAGTACGTTGTTTGGGTGCTCCAGAAAGAAATACGTCGGTCCAACAAATAGAAGGAAACTTGACAACCAACATGCCAAGGAGAGTGACTAAGAAGAGCGACCAAGAAGACATGCGATGAACAATAGCCAAGCAAGAGGTTGGACAATCGGTGAAGGCACAACTTGGGCGCCCAAAATGGAAACCAAAAGTTAGCTTAGTGAAAGAGGGCATGCTTGGGTGGACTCGACCAACTCACCCAGAGGATACACGTCCCTTAGGAAAAGGTCGACCCGAAAGTTAAGTGGACAAGATTGAAAGGTTGGGTCTCTCCAAGGAAAACAGATGCACTGGTTGGGAGAACTAGGCTCCTACTTATATCCAAGGGACAGATCAAACGAAGGGGGATCCAAGAAGCCATGGAGAGAAATATGTGATCTGAAATTGGCCAACTATGGTGGGGATCACAGGTCGCATGGTCTGAGGAAAGGCAACAAGATTTTCAGAGATGAAGCATGATGGAGAGAGTTTTAGTTCAGACTTCTTACTGAGGCAATGAAGGAAGGGTGCATAGGTCCACTTGTCGAAGAAGGGTCTTGGTGTTTTTGCACAAGTTCTTTGTGTAAACTGAGCGAAAGTTGTCGTTGTAAAATTTCTTTGTGTGTGGCACAAGTTAGGCTCAACACACTATTGTTTTGTATTAAGAATTTGGGTGTTAGGTCAGATTGTCCACCCATTTGCACATTTCCTAATTATTGGGTATGCATGTTCTTTACTTGTTGTATTGGCTAAGTATAAGAAACACACATAACAAATCAGTAATAAATGAAATGAAGAAGTAAGGCGTAGTCCAGGCCAAGTATGTCGGTATGATTTTGTCGCCAATTGAATAGTCGCATTGCCACATGACGTTAGGAATGTTCAACGATTCTACCATCCAACTGAACATTCACCAACGCCTTGACAGGTGGTATCAGAGCAAGAAACGAATCACACATCATAGAAAACTATGCAAACTTGGTTTGGTGCATGGTTTGGTGAGCTTATCAGAGCATATTTGACCCTTCCTCACTGCTATAGTTAGAATAGTTGTCAGGGTGGGGCACACTTTTTGACAGACAAGGTTGTTGTGAAGGCAATTATGTGGTGTAAAAGAAGGGTGCACAACCACAAAGTTGCAACAACGATCGCAGACAACATATATGTGCTAAAAGAGTGACAAAAACATGAAGGAAGTGATGATCAATGACAAGAAAATATGAACCTTGATGAAGAATGGCAGATGAGCATGGTAGCAACTGACGAAAGCTTAGAGAAGATCAAGTCGATCACTGCATGGTGGGATTCATTGGATGAAAGATAGAAGAATCTCTCAGTAGAAAAAGACTGCCAAGTCTCAGAGTTAAATTTTTTCAAGGAGGGGAAGCCATGTTGATCGTCGATGTCATCACGGAATTACGGAATTCATTTCAATACATCAACTCTATCATATATGAAGTATGTTTGGGGCACCATTTCAAAAAGTATTTCCTAAAGATGAAGAAGCAAGTCAATGCATGGCATATATCATGCAACAAAGATCTCATGAATGAAACTGAAACCTTGAACTCATCAAGGGTGGATTCACTTACGAAGGAGGACACCCAAGCTAGAAGTGAAGTCAAGGAAAGGAGGCAAAAAGAATTACTTGACTCTAGAGGTAAGCCAATTCATTGTTTCTTGTGCAAACTTAACCATTTCGCATCAAATTTCCCATTGAAGCAACAATTGGAATGAATGGATGAAAACTAAGTGCAATTTGCAAGGAAGGAGCTCGCAACCTTGGGAGAAGTAAGGAAACCGTAGCCAAAACCATCAAAGGAAATGGTGGAAGGTTTAGGGAACTTAACAATTATTTTAGATGAGTTCAAGGAAAGGGACCGTGGATAGTGTTCGTAAGACAGAGAAGTTAGGCTTTGTTTTGTGGATGCAATGATGAGTGGGGTGAAGGTGGAAGCCTTGGTTGACACCGGAGTGACTCATAGTTTCATAAGTGAATGGAATGCTACATCAATCCATTGTGAGTCTAAGGGAAGTATGGTTGCGTTCAAGGTAGTCAACTGAGAGGTGAATCCAATGACTGGAGTGGTTAGTTCTACACCATTGAGAATCAAGAGTTGGTTTATCACTTGGGATTTCATGGTGACTGTTAGTCTCAAATTTTGTCTTGGTTTAGTGAGAAACCCTTATCCTAAACCCTTCTTACCTACACTTCATTTTCTGTTTCTAGTTGATTTCGATCTTTGTTTTTAGTGTCTTATGGTTTGCATTACAATTTTTGAATAGTTTATTTAAGTTTCAATTTGAAAGACGTGGTTTTAAACGAGGTATCACCTTATATGCCTGTTTGAATTTCATAAATTCAAATTTTTCTAAGTCATTAATAGCACTATGGGAATAAGGCTATTCCCGTAGCGCCAAAATAAACATTCCTTGATACGCACCTGCCATCCAAATTTCATTATGATGACACGAATCGTGGATTGAGAGTTTGCATGCATCCACAATATCTTGGAAACATTTATTGATTCAAACCGTTTCATAATCTGATTGCTATGTACCCGTACAAGACTCATTTTAAATCACCCAATTCTCAATGATCATTATATTATACCTGTCTGATTTTGTTGAATTTAGGCATAGGTATTCGCTCAAAGGAACGTTATACACTAACAGATTGCAGGTGGAAAATTTAGAACCTGAGGGCACTAGTCACATAATTTTGTTTTGATGGCACCAAAGAGGAGCGGCCAGGCAGTCAAAATAGAACCATAGGGTGCCAAACTTCTTGAAGCCTATCCTCAGATGGCTCAAAGTTTCAGAGACGCTGGGTGGTTTGAATTCCTTACCACTTTTCAAGGTTACGATGAGTAGGTCTCCATGGAGTCCGCCCTGAACTTTTATGGTCACGAGGTGGAGATCGGTAACATGTTGATGCTAGTGACAGAGCAGACAATTGCAAAGGCTTGCAGGTTGGTGGTTGGAGGAGAAATATGGTGGAAGAAAGAGCATGTGGTTACAAAGTTTGTAAGCCAATTCTTGCTTCTAGATAAGCAAAATTGGAATTGGAAAAGGGGAGTACCTCGTAGATGGATTCGACCCGAATGACACACTGCTCTGATCGTGATCCACAAGTATATCACCTATGAAGGTAGATTCTCACTGGCATGTATATACCACATTAGGATACTAATGCATTTAAATGGTGATTACCCTTTAAATCTCCCTTATTTTCTACTCAAAAGCTTGACAAATATGTCAAAGAGAGTGCAGTCACTTTCCACCAATGCTAAGAGAAGTCTGTTTCATCAAGTCCTAATTAAAACTTTAGTTATGTCTTCTTTGAGAGAATTACAGAAGCCTTGGAGTTGTCTCACGCAATCTTTAAACCCTAACACATAGTCCAATAAATAGAAGAAATCCAAAAGGAGAAAGACTGTTACACAGAGCTAAGATATTACAATCGATGAAACCCCTGTGAAAGAGGAGATGTCTGATATCAGGGTGATGAGGAATAGCAAAAGTAAAATACCTAGGTGGGATCCAAAAATTGAAATGTTTTCTGAAGAAGATGTTAGTGAGGAAAATGATTCAGATAAAGATTTTGATACTCAAACTACAGTCAAGCATGAATAGCCATCAACCAATAAAAGCAGTGTTGCAGTCAAAGGGAAAAGGGTTAAAGGTGTGTCTGTATCACAAAAACCTAGAAGGAATTATATTAGGGTCACCAGCAAGTATAGACTGAAGTCAAAGGCCATGTTTAATCCATCAATCAAAGAAGAAAACGTCATAGTTATAGAAGATGACTATGAGAATGTTGAAGCAGGAACTAGGAAAAGGGCAAAAGGAACTTCATTTCCTAAGAAACTAGTCAGCAAAGGTAAAAAAATTATTTCATCATCTACAGGACCTGTAACGAGAACTTCAACCAGATTAGCAAAAGCTAAAGAGATGGCTAAAGGTATCAGTGAAACCCTTGAGAATAAATAGGATTACTTTGAAGACTTAGATCGCATATCAGATGTGCCTGAAGCTATAGATTCAACAAGTTTTGATGAAGAACATAGCTCGGGATTAGTCTCAAAGTACCAAGTTAAAGCAAAAGAACCCAAAGTTTCCTTAAACCTGAATGAACCTGCACCTTTTGAAGAATGCTCAGGATTTAGAGTTAAAATTAGAACTAATAAAGAAAGGATCAAGGAATTGCAGAAAATAGTAAGACAGATAAAGAAAGAAAAGGGACAAATAGAACAATGGAATGCTCGCCAGCAAGAAAGGATTCAAGGTTTTAAAATGAAGAAGAAAGAGCAAAGGGAATTGCTCAAAGAACTAAGGGAGATAAACATCAGACTCTATTAGCACAATGTCGTGCTTACCACAAAGCTCAAACAAAAAAATGCTAAAGCTACTGTTGTGATTATATCCTAACGGTTACATGGAGATTTGTTACAATCATGATTTAAATGTTGTCCAAGAAATATGGCAATGCCTACTCATTTTTGGTCAGTGAGATGATAAGACCTCTGTTTGACTAAATCAAACTAATTCCTATTTTGTAGAATCAAATGTACATGCTAGCAATATCATACAATATCAAGTTGTTGAGCTGTGATCTATTTTGGGATTGTAGAATCTCTTTTTGAGTGAACTACCTTAGTAGATAGATACTATTCGAATATAGTCATTAAAGCTATACTAGATGATAGGATCTGGAAGTTTTATAGATAGTTTAAATAGACATAGGAAAGACTATGTGAAGGTCGAAAAATTGGAGATCTAGGGGACCTTTTTGTGAAGCTCATTGTAAAAGTCATTTATGTTCAATTTGACACTTAATAGCAAAGGCATATGGATGGTTAGACCCTCTTTTTCTACTCTGTTATTTCTTTTTTCATGCTTGAATTCATTAGTCAAATTGCAATGCTTTTTTGTTCTCGACTGTTAATTTATACAGTGAAAATTTTATTGTAAAGATAATTTTTCAAGTTTTGATATCAAGTTGATAGTCTTGTTTCTTTATGACATTTTGAGACGAGAATTCATGTGAAGTTGACAAATTGAAGACTTCATTTTCATTTTTCTTAATTGGTTTAATCCATCTATGTGTCCACCTATTATTCATCCAATGGGATATGCTATGTTCTGATCTTGATTTTCATGTTATGTTGTAACCTTGAGCCAGTTTTCAACCACCCTACTAAAAAGAAACAAATCATAAAACCTTATAAACTCTTTGCAATAAACGAATGATGCCCTAGGTTTCCCTCTCACAGTCAAGTGCAACTTTAGGGACTAACATTTTTGGCATCATTGCCTGGGACGAAGAGATCTTCTCTGGGGAAACGACAAGTTTACATTCAGATCTTGGTGGTGAACAAGATTTTGGACATTATTTAAGACTGTGATTATTCACCTGGCGACTCCTCTATGGTAATTATGGCTGGAAAATTATCTTCAGAAAGTTCTCAAGGAAAATCCACTGAAATCATCAAAACACAATTAGATGAAGATGTGAATCCTGAAAGTAAAATTAAACATGTTATTGAGTCAGATATAGTTTCATTCCCTTCAACTATTTCATAATTAAATCTAGAACAATGGAAGTTACTTACTGAACTCATTAAACAAGAGTATCCAAGCATTTTTCCTGTGACTGAAACTTTGAGAGGTCACAACACAGATATTATGAGTGAACCAGAGACACCTTTGTCATCTCTTGGATCTATCTCATCTAAGGATTTTAGATCACATTATTTTTCTTTTGAGAATCCTCTGTTTCTCAACCCATTAGCTGATCATAGTCCAGAAGATAAATCCTTATCTACTGAATATCAAGACTTTGTGACAATACATATAAGTTGTAATACACAAGGGACACCTTCTCCTTCAGCTTTACCAATCTTACTCACTCCCAGAGCTCCAAAAATAGCTAATATGGCTACAAACAGAATGGATGAAATAGTTGCAGCAAGGTATGCTCCCTTGGTTCTTCCACAAGTCATGTATGCCTTTCCACCAAATGATTATATGAGATACTTGCCCAGATTCAATGGAGATGGATCATTTAATGTTGAAGAGCATTTGAGTTCATTTTATAGTTTTGCAGATAATTTCAATGTAGAGCATGTTGATGTGTGGATGAGACTATTCATACAAATTCTAAATGGGGAAGCAAGAAAGTGGTTCAGGATTTTGCCCCCTAATTCAATAGCTGATATCATAGCCTTAGATGATTCCTTTCTTAAACATTGGATAGACAAGAAGGACCTTTTATACTACATCACTGAATTTGGTGCTTTAAGGAGGAAACAAGGTGAATCAATACCTAATTTTACCAAAAGGTTCAACCAGATGTATGGTAAAATTCTAGAGGAGATAAAACCTCCAAAGACATCAACTAAAATCACTTTTTCCAATGCATTCGATGCTGAATTTTCCTTGTTGCTTAGGGAAAGAAGAACCACTACCCTCAACCTGATGCAAGATGCTACTATCGAGGTAGAATCAAACATATTAGCAGCAAACAAATTGAAGTCTAGAAGTGAAAGAGATGAGAAAAAGCAAAAGGAAGAATTGCCTTCATCTTCTAATTCATCATCTGATTCTAAAATGAATGAAATGGATAAGATGTTGAAAACTATGACATCTGAAATGGCAAGGTTAAAGATAGAAAAAAAAACAGCCCAGTAGACCTACACAAGAGGGTGGTTACAAAAATCCAAATCAGTTCAGGAGACCAAACAATGTACCTCAAATCTTACCAAGAGAAAGAAAAAACCAAGATGACCAAAAGGTGTTACCTCGTTTTCAGAATAATGCAGTAGATGAGGAGGAGGATGAGGATGATACAGAAGAAGACCCTGCAGTTCATTTGAATGATTATGAATCATCTCCTCTACATGTGACACAACAAGATTATGAAGATGCTTTGATTGCAAATCAGTTTGAGGAAGGGGATGAAGATGAGATCGTCCAATAGGAACCTAAATGGAAAAAATACAATCTCATATTTGGTTCGAATGCACCTGAAGTTGATACACATGTTTCCACAAAGAAGGCTAGTACTCTTGTTAAGACAAGAATTATCAAAGGTTTTCCAAGGATACAAGTTGATCAACCATTCAAACAACCTGCCAAGGATAGTACTGCTGACATAAAGGAACCAAATAGAAATGTTTCTACTTTCAGTTTAGAACATGAAATCAACAAAATCAAGATTTTAGTGCCACTATTAGAACTCATGAAAACAAAACCTTTCAGAAAAACCGTCCTCAAGGCTCTACATGCTCTAGCTCATGTCACATTTTCAGATATGGTCAATCTAGAGGATGAAAACCCTGCTATAACTATTGGACCTCACATTGAGGATAGAATTGATGCCTCTCCACCTTTTTACATTTCATTAAATATCAATGACAAGATATTGCACAACTACTTAATGGATTCTAGTGCCTCGCATAATGTAATGCCTAAGGTGGTGATGGAAGAATTAGGGTTGGACATTACTAGACTGTATCATGATCTATATTCTTTTGACTCCAAGAAAGTCAAATTCCTTGGAGTTATGAAAGATGTGGTTGTTACTCTTTCCCAATTACCTATGAAAAGTGTCGTATTAGGTGTTATCGTGGCTGACATACCACCAAAATTTGGAATGCTTCTTTCAAGATCTAGGGCTAAGAAGGTAGGTGGTACTCTACAGATGGACCTTAGCTATGCAACCATACCTGGTTTTGGTGGGGAAAAACGGAGATTATACAGAGAAGTTAGATTGGCTTATTTGGTAAGTGATCACAATAATCCCACTAATCATCCTATATATGTTGTATAAGATGATCTTGGTTCTTCTAGTTTTCATATGAGTGAGGAAATGGCAGAAGTATTAGTCAAAAAGTCAACAATTGCAGTGGGAGACAGTAAAGACAATTTTGTTTGGAAAATGTATTTTGACGGAGCATGTTCTAAAGAAGGTTATGGAGTTGGTATTGTCTTGATTTCCCCTACCAAGGAGGTTATCCCCATGTCATATAAACTTGAATTTGACACCACTAATAACATTAGTGAGTATGAAGCTTTGTTGTTAGGTTTGAAGCTGCTAGAGATATGGGAATAGATAAGCTGTTTGTTTTTGGAGACTCAGAACTTATTATTCACTAGATCAAGAATATATACCAAACCAAACAGCAAAGGTTAAAACAATACAGAAATGAGGTGTGGGATTATGTGGATAATTTCTTTTCGGTGTTTAATATTACTTTTGTGCACAGAAATTTGAATCAATAGGTCGATTCTTTGGCACTTGCATCTAGCAACTTTAAAACTCTAATGTTTCCTAATTTGAAATTCAAAGTTGAAGTCAGAAACAGACCTTCAATACTGGATAATATAAAACATTAGCATGTTTTTAAAGATGATGAGGAAATTCAAAGATTTTTCAAAACTATTGAAGGGTTTTCTAACATTTCAATTGATCAAGATGATGAATATGGAGAAGCATAAATACATGGTGCAGAAGTCCTTCAAGATACAATTGTTAGCCACAAAATCATTGAACTGAAGACAAACCATCTACCCAAGGGTTTGGTTCCACTAGAAAGGTTGTTTGATCATAATGATGTTTCCAAGAAGGTTGTTATCCAAACAAAAGAAACAGATGTAGTAGACTGTGACATTAGTCCGGATGCAAATCCCAGGTTGGTAAAAATATCTAGGAAACTGTCACAAAAATAGAAAGAATCATATGTTGAATTAATAAAAAATTATTCAAACATTTTTGCATGGTATTATAAAGATTTGAAGGTGTTTAATACAGATATTTTTCAGCACAAAATTCCTCTGAAACCTGGATCAAAACTTTTTAAACAAAAGTTCAGGAAATTTAATCCTTTACTGTTACCTATAATAGAAAATGAGCTGAAAAGGTTGCTGGAAGCAAAAATCATAGTACCACTGAGATACTCAGAATGGGTAGCCAACCTTGTACCTGTCAGAAAAAATAACGGAGAGATAAGGATCTGTGTAGACTTCAGGAATCTAAACAGGTGCTCTCTGAAAGACAATTATCCATTACCAAAAATGGATTATATCTTACAAAGAGTTGTTGGTGCAAAGAGAATATATATTCTTGATGGATATTCAAGGTACAATCAAATATCAGTAACGGAAGAGGACAAAAATAAAACAACTTTTACCACTCCTTGGGGCACCTTTATGTATGAAAAGATGCCTTTCGGATTGATGAACGTAGGAGCCACATTTCAAAGGGCTATGGACATCACTTTCATTGGGGAGAAAGACAAGTTTGTGGTTATTTACCTTGATGACATCACTATATTTTCAGCATCCAATGAAGAACATTTACAACACTTGAAGCAGACCTTTGAGAAATGCAGGAGGTATGGCATATCACTTAATCCCAAAAAATCACATTTTTCCATGGAGGAAGGAAAGCTTCTAGGATACATCATTTCACCTAAAGTTATGAAAATACATCCAGAAAGAGTAAAGGCTATTCAACAAATCGACATTCTGAGAAATAAAAAGTCTATTCAGTCATTCATTGGTAAAATTAATTTTTTAAGGAGGTTTATACCTAACTTTGTAGAAATTGTCAAGTACATCACTGACATGTTTAAAAAGCATGCAGAAATTAAGTGGATACCAGAAGTGAGATAATCCTTTGAAAGGATCAAAAAGGCTTCGTTCAAGCACCTGTTTTAATTATCCCAGTTTACTTCAAAGAATTCATGATTTTTTCATTTGCATCAGAGAATACCATAGTTGTTGTTTTTCTACAGAGAAATGAGCAAGGATATGAGAAGCCTATATCCTTCTTTAGAAAAACCCTCAGAGACTCTGAATTGAAGTATGATTTAATAGAAAAACAAGCCTATGCCTTGGTAAAGGCTTTAAAATCCTTCAGAGTATATGTTCTTCAATCTAAAATTACAGCTCCAAAGAATTCATGATTTTTCATTTGCATCAGAGAATACCATAGTTGTTGTTCTTCTACAGAGAAATGAGCAAGGATACGAGCAGCCTATCTCTTTCTTTAGAAAAACCCTCAGAGACTCTGAATTGAAGTATGATTTAATAGAAAAACAAGCCTATGCCTTGGTAAAGGCTTTAAAATCCTTCAGAGTATATGTTCTTCAATCTAAAATTGCAGCTTATGTCCTAAGCAATGCAGTCAAAGAAATATTGGTTCAGTCTGATTGTGAAGGAAAGAGAGGGAAATGGATAACAGAAATTCTGGAATACGATCTCACCATAAAGCCTACTCATTTGATAAAAGGACAAGGCCTCGCCAAATTAATGACAGAATCTAATTGCAAAGAAATTGGGTTATACCATCTTTCAGACATGACACAGGACTCTTCTATCCAGATTGAAGAAATAAATTCACAGATAAACAACAAGTATGTTTCCTCAAAATGGTACAAAGATATCGTATTTTTTCTACTGAATTTTCAATCTCCCCCAGAGCTAGATAAATCAAAATTCAGATAATTAAAGTTGAGAGTTGTAAAGTACTGCATTGTTGATCAAACCCTGTTCTAGAAAGACCCCAACGATTTTTTGTTGAGGTGTGTGGACGAAAATAAAGCTAAGCAAACCTTTCATGGTCTGCATCATGGTGTCTGCGGAGGCCATCATCATTAGAAGGCTACTGCCTTCAATATTCTTAGAGCAGGCTATTACTAGCCAGTTCTATTCTCAGATATTTTTTCTCAGGTCAGGGCATGTGAACCTTGTCCGAAATTTGTTGGAATGTAGAAACTTATATCTCTGCCTCTGAAATCAATCATCACCCATGGACCGTTTCAACAGTGGGGATAGGATGTCATCGGAGAGATTAATATGTCATCCTTAGGACAACATAGTTGGATTCTTACAGCCACAGATTATTTTATGAAGTGGATTGAAGCAATTCCGACTCGGAATACAACAGACAAGGTAATCATGGAATTTCTAGAAGGATATTTTTTTCCAGGTTTGGTTGTCCTAAAAAACTGGTCAGTGATAATGCACATGATTTTAAATCAAATTCCATGATTAAATTCTACAATAAGTATAATATCAAATCAGTTCATTCTACTCCCTACTACCCCCAAGGGAATGGATTGGCAGAACCTTCGAATAAAACTTCGATAAGAATTATCAAAAAATTACTAACAGAAAATAAAAAATCATGGGATTCCAAGTTAAAGTTTTCCCTTTGGGTTGATTGTATCAGTAACAAGAAGTCTATTGGGACATCCCCTTTCCAAATGGTATATGGGACAGAAGCAATTCTTCCAACTCAATTGGGTCTACCGGTCTTAAAGTTTCTACAAGAAGAGCTAGAGGAACCCAATGATGTCCAAAGAAGAATTTTTTAGATGATTGAAGTTTAGCAAGTCACAGAACAGGTTAATCAGAAAGTTGTTGCTCATCAGAGAAAAATCAAGGCTACATTCGATAAGGGAACTAAGAAAGATGTTTTCAATGAAGGGGATTTGTTGTTAAGATGGGATGCTAGGAGAGAGGATAAATAAAAACATGGAAAGTTTGATAACCTATGGTATGGTCCTTTCAGGATAGCCAAGGTAATGAACAATAACACTTTTCTCCTTCATAATTTAGACAACACTGAAATTTTTGGGGGCCTAGTGAATGGTAGGTTCTTGAAGAACTATTTTCTCTAACATCTCATCAGGTTTTAGTTAGTACAGTAGGTTTTCCTTTCAATAAATACTCTATATACCCAATGGAATTGTTTTTACAGTTATGCTGAGAATAAAAGACTGACAGTTGTAGGGGAATCAATGAATCAGAAATAAAGGAAAGGCATTGGACTATAGTTTTGGGAGTTTATTATCAAAAATCCATCCCCAGAAAGAGCCAGTGTTAGTCTCTAATTTTGTCTTGGTTTAGTGAGAAACCCTTATCCTAAACCCTTCTTACCTACACTTCATTTTCTGTTTCCAGTTGATTTCAATCTTTGTTTTTAGTGTCTTATGGTTTGCATTATAGTTTTTGAATAGTTTATTTAAGTTTGAATTTGAAAGACATGGTTTTAAACGAGGTGTCACCTTATATGCCTGTTTGAATTTCATAAATTCAAATTTTTCTAATTCATTAATAGCGTTATGGGAATAAGGCTATTTCCGTTGCACCAAAATAATCATGCCTTGTTACGCACCTGCCATCCAGATTTTGTTACAATGACACGAATCATGGATTGAGAGTTTGCATGCATCCACAATAGCTTGGAATCATTTACCAATTCAAACCGTTTCATAATCCGACTGCTGTGTACCCATGCAGGACTCATTTTAAATCACCCAATTCTCAATAATCATTATATTATACCTGTCTAATTCTGTTGAATTTAGGCGTGGGTATTCGCTCAAAGGAACGTTATACACTAACAGATTGCAGGTGGAAAATTTGGAACCCGAGGGCGCTAGTCATAGAATTATGTTTTGATGGCGCCAAAGAGGAGCAGACATGTAGTCAGAATAGAACTAGAGGGTGTCGAACTTCTTGAAGCCTATCCTCAAATGGATCTAAGGTTCAGAGACATTGGGTGGTTTGAATTCCTTACCAATTTTCAAGGTTACGATGAGAAGGTCTCCATGGAGTATGCTCTGAACTTTGATGGTCATGAGGTGGAGATCGGTAAGATGCTAATGCTAGTGACAGAGTAGATAATTGCAAAGGCTTGCAGGTTGGTGGTTGGAGGAGAAAGATGGTGGAAGAAAGAGCACATGGTTACAGAGTTTGTAAACCAAATCCTTCTTCTAGATAAGGAAAATCCAAATTGGAAAAGGGGAGTACCACGTAGCTGGATTCAACCCGAATGGCACACTGCTCTGATCGTGATCTACAGGTATATCACGTGCAAAGGTAGATTCTCACTGGCCTATATGTACCACATTAGGATACTAATGCATTTAAATGGTGATTACCCTTTAAATCTCCCTTATTTTCTACTCAAAAGATTGACAAAGATGTCAAAGAGAGTCTAGTCACTTTCCACCAATGCTAAGAGTAGTATGTTTCATCAAGTCCTAATTAAAACTTTAGCTATGTCTACTTTGAGATAATTATAGAAGCTCTGGAGTTGGCTCACGCAATGTTTAAACCCTAACACACAGTCCAATAAACAGAAGAAAGGCAAAGGGAGAAAGACTGTTACACAGAGCCGAGATATTTCAATCGATGAAACCCCTGTGAAACAGGAGATGCCTGATATCAGGGTGATGAGAAATAGTAGAATTAAAAGACCTAGGTGGGATCCAGAAATTGAAACGTTTTCTGAAGAATATGTTAAAGGAGAAAATGATTCAGATAAATATTTTGATAGTCAAACTACAGTCAAGCATGAATCACCATCAACTAGTAAAAGGGGTGCTGCAGTCAAAGGGAAAAGGGTTAAAGGTGTGTCTGTATCACAAAAACCTAGAAGGAATTCTACTAGGGTCACCAACAAGTATAGACTAAAGTCAAAGGCCATGTTTAATCCATCAATCAAAGAAGAAAACGTCATAGTTATAGAAGATGACTTTGAGAATGCTGAAGTAGGTACCAGGAAAAGGGTAAAAGGAACTTCATTGCCTAAGAAACCAATCAGCAAAGGTAAAAAAATGATTCCATCATCTACAAGACCTGTAACGAGAGCTTCAACTAGATTAGCAAAAGATAAAGAGATGGATAAAGGTATCAGTGAAACCCCTGAGAATAAATAGGATTATTTTGAAGACTCATATCACATATTAGATGTGCCTGAAACTATAGATTTAGCAAGTTCTGATGAAGAATAAAGCTCGGAATTAGTCTCAAAGTACCCAGTTAAAGAAAAAGAATCCAATGTTTCCTTAAACCTGAATGAACCTACACCTTTTGAAGAATTCTCAAGATTCAAAGTTAAAATTAGAAATGATAAAGAAAGGATTAAGGAATTGCAAAAAACAGTAAGACAGTTAAAGAAAGAAAAGGGACAAATAGAACAATGGAATGCTCACCAGCAAAGGGCATTGCTCAAAGAACTCAGGGAGATAAACTTCAGACTCTATTGGCACAATGTCGTGCTTACCACAAAGCTCAAATAGAAAAATGCTAAACCTACTGCTGTGATTATATCCTAAAGGTTACATGGAGATTTTCTACAATCATGATTTAAATGTTTTCCAAGAAATATGGCAATGCCTACTCATGTTTGGTCAATGAGATGCTAAGACCTCGATCTGTTTGACTAAATCAAACTAATTCCTATTTTGTAGAATAAAATGTAAATGCTGGCAATATCATACAATATCAAGTTGTTGAAGCTCTTTTTGAGTGAACTACCTTAGTAGATAGATACTATTCGAATCTAGTCATTAAATCTATACTAGATGATAGGATTTGGAAGTTTTATAGATAGTTTAAATAGACAGAGGAAAGACTATGTGAAGGTCGAAAAATTGGAGATCGAGGGGAGCTTTTTGTGAAGCTCATTGTAAAAGGCATTTATGTTCAATTTGACACTTAATAGCAAAGGCATATGGATGGTTAGACTCTCTTTTTCTACTCTGTTATTTCTTTCTTCATGCTTGAATTCATTATTCAGATTGTAATGTTTTTTTATTCTTGACTATTAATTTATACAGCGAAAATTTTACTATAAAGATAATTTTTCAAGTTTTGATATCAAGTTGATAGTCTTGTTTCTTTATGACATTTTGAGACGAGAATTCATGTGAAATTGACAAATTGAAGACTTCATTTTCCTTTTTCTTAATTGGTTTAATCCATCTATGTGTCTACCTATTATTCAGCCAATGGGATATGCTATGTTTTGATCTTCATTTTCATGTTATGTTGTAACCTTGAGCCAGTTTTCAACCACCCTACTAAAAAAAAACAAATCATAAAACCTTATAAACACTTTGCAATAAACGAATGATGCCCTAGGTTGCCCTCTCACAGTCAAGTGCAACTTTAGGGACTAACAGTGACTTTGTTAGATGATCATGGGATGATCTTGGGGTAAACTTTTCTCAAGTATGCCAAGGCAGTTTCTGTGCCACATGAGGGTTGCTTGGTGTTCTTGGACGAATCCAAAATGCCAAGTGTTCACATGATGACAAAGATCAAGCTTGGACATAATCCCGGGAGTACTGTGATCAGGTTGATTGATAGAATCTGCGAAGGTGTGGAGAGACCTTGTGACATGGTGTAGCAGTAAGAGGTGACATTGACCATAGTCTCTTTAAGCTTCATGAAGAAAGAAGGAAAAAGTAAAAAAAGGTTGACATCATTGGATATTTCGACAAAGTCTCTCTTGGAGAAGAGATACTAGTTGCAGAACTTGCGTGACCAAAAGCAAGTTCATGAGGATGACATGAAGACATCCAATGTAACACTTGTGAAATTCATCACACAAGAAATGCATCTCATGCCACCATGTTTTGAGTAGGTTTGTGATGAATTTGAGGAGGATTGATTAGATGATTCACTTTCCCCAAAATATCCAAGTGTTGAGAAAAAGGAGTGCATGAAGGCACTCACTCAACCAGACATGGTGTATGTGGAGGAAGTTGGAAGGTAATATTGGTACCCTGAAACAATCGCAAACTATTGTATATGAGAAATGGGGATTTAGGACTTCAAGCTTGAGAAAGGGTGACTTGAGAAGTTGGTTTTCTCACCAAAGGAAGTCAAAATAGTCCTTAGGTACTTGCGAACCAAACATATATTAAACACATCATTTTCCCAGAGCCTCAGTGGTGGCCTCCAGGAAAACTTAGTCTATTGATAAATTTGGGAGGGGGCATGTTTCCTATGAAGTGGGAAATGTGACCTTGGTTCCTTAGTGAAGAGGCACCACAACACTAGTTGAAGAATGAATACTTTGTGACTTGGAGGAGGGTTGTCATATTTCTTCGGCACAATATAGACAACAGTTGTTGGGTTGCAGAGAACAATGGTCAACACAGTGGAGCGAAGGAAGAAGTTGTGAAGTTGGGTTGAAGACATAGTAGATTTGGGAAAAGGAGAAGAAATTTTCCTTGATCTTGAGGATTATATAGGGAGACAAACATGTGAATGAAAAGACTACACTTGACATGGGGATGTGCATTTTTAGAGTTGCACACAACGATTGGATTGATCATATAACTAGTGCAAAACCTGGGGGTTGACATGTGCAAAGACATGGAAACATGGTCGAAGTAAGGGTGCAACAAACAAGTCAACATGGTTCAACACCTAGGAAGTTTTGCAGTTTGGTGCATAGTTCGATGAAGAAAAATTGAGTAGAGAACATTCATTCTACAAGCTAAGAGCTCAGCCTAACTTTGGGAGGATATTCTACATAGATGAAGATAAATTTGGGGTTTCCATTTTGGCATGAAACTTGGGGTTTCTAGCAGCAATTGTGATGGAGGCATGGGTTCGAGAAGAGTTGGATATTGTAGATTTTGGAGAGTTATCGAGATGGAAATGACTTGGAGTGGGGGAGGATGTAAGGATTTGGGATTTCAACCCATGCACGCACTCCTCTACCGCAAAACAAGACAAATGATTTAGGCAAACAACACTTGGTTCAAATTAAGGAGGTGAAGGTCTTCTTATATGATGGATTTGGGGTTCCTTGGGCACACGTCATGCCAAGGAATGACTTCGCCAAATTTTGGTTGGCGAATATAGAAGCATAAGGTAGGTGTTCCATCGAATCAATATTGGGTGCTCCATCGAAAATATAGGTCAGGTAGGATGTTGGTTGGGTGTTGCGGCAAGCAAGATGCCAATCCAACGAATGGAACAAAAATTAGGAAACCGACATGTGAAGGAGAGTGACCAAGAAGAGTGACAAAGGAGATGTGTGATGAATTCTAGTCAAGAAAGATGTTGGATGATCGGTCAAGGAATGACTTGGGAACTCAAAACAGAAATGAAGAGTGAGCTCAGTGAAAGAGGGCACACTTGGGTGGAGTTGGCCGACTCACCCAAGGGATGCACACCCATTAGACAAAATTTGGCCCAAAAGTTAAGTGTATAAGCGTGAAAGGTTGGGTCACTCCAAGGAAAATAGATGCACCAATTGGGAGAAATTGGTGCCTACCTGTAGCCAAGGGAGAGACCAAACTAAGGGGATCCAAGAAGTCCTGGAGAGGAAGATGTGATCTAAAATTAACCAAGTGTGGTGGGGATTGCAGGTCGCATGGTATGAGGCAAGGTATCAATCTTTTGAAGATGAAGAATGAAAGAGAGATTTTTCATTCTAACTTTTGACTAAAGCAACTAAGGAAGGGCACACAAATTGACTCACCGAAGAAGAGTCTTAGTGTTTTCTCACAGGTTCTTTGTGTAAAATGAGTGGAAGCTCGTGTTGTAAAATTTCTTTGTGTGTGGCATGAGCTAGGCTCGACACACTACTATTTTGTATTAAGAAATTGGGAGTTAGGTTGGTTTGGTCACCCACTTGCACATTTTTTTGTTACTCTCTATGCATGTTCTTTATTTGTTGTATTAGTTAAGTATAAGAAACAGACATAATGGATAAGTAATAAATGAAATGAAGAAGTACGGCATATTATGAGCCAAGTAAGTTGGTGTGGATTTATTGCTAGTTGAACAATTGCGTTGTTGTCAGACATTGGGAATGTTGGATGATTTTTTCATCCAGCTAAATGTTCACCAACGCCCTAACAGGTAAGATTTCGCCCATCCCAAATTTATTTGGATTTTGGATTATTAACCTGTTTCAAGAAAAAACAACCCTTATCAGAGCATAAACAATTTTAGGTCATACTCTATAACCATTGCTTGAAAACATATTAAAATAATAATCGTTAATTTAAATATATTAAAATGTTAATAATTAAAAAAAAAAGAAGATGCAAATAAATTAAATATTATAAAATGAAGATTTAAAAAAAAAAAATTCCCAACATATATTAAAATATAAATGATTTTAATAGATATATACAAATATTAAAATAAAAATGATTTAAATCATTTTTAAATAAAAATATGGTTGGAATAAAATTTTAAAAATAATAATTATTTAATAAAACATTTTTTAAGACATTCCTTAATATTTTAATTTAAATCACATCATCACCATAGCACAATATTCAAAGCAAAGCATGATTATGCAATTTGAAAATTCTAATCACAATTATAGTATTGTCATTAAGTAGCACTCGGGTAGGGAGGTGTTCTACAGTGCAATATGGGGTAGATATTGAAGCCTTAGTGTGATGAGGCGTTGTTATATAATAGCAATACATTTAAAAAAATCATAAAGTTGCCACAATTAAAAATAATTATTATTGTTATTATAAAAATAAAATGGGCTTAATTAAACAAAACATCACTTAAAATTATTGCTTGAGAAATTGGATTCTTCTTTGTGCTTGATAGATCGGGATTTAAGATGGATCTATGTTTTTATTAGAAACATTTCAATCATGACATATGGGGGCAAACAAAGGTTCTCATGATCCAACACAAAGGAGAAAGGGCTAGTGGGAGCACTCACTCAAGGGGAAGGGCTAAGGACAAATTCTTAGTGGAGTCACCAAAATGTAGCGTGAAGGTTAGAATGAAACACCATACTACCACACGGAGAGGGGAGAGAGTGGATTTTACACTTGATTTATAATACTATGTGAGTGAGAGTGAGATAGAGAGAGAGAGGGGGGAATGTCCTCTCTATGATTGAACCTTTTTTCCTAATATTTTTCAAATCACTAAATAATGTGTTTATCTTATCATCTCTATAATGTGTTATCATATAAAAACAAACCAAGAGACAATAGAAGCCTTCATTCATTCTCAAAGTCATTGGTAACACAAATTGATTAAGTTCTAAAAACAAGGATGCAATAGTTACCTTTTTTTCTATATTTGGCACATGCTTTAGTTCAAATAATTGCTCCATATTTAATATCCATGTCATGGGATCATTACCATCAAAATTTCTTATATTGATCAATATTGGGAATGAAGTAGTTCCTTGGTCCCAAGTTGAAACCATGATTTCATGGATGTTAGTCTGATTAATGATTGTGTGTTTGGGTATCAATTTTCATGTTCTCTATATGTGTTATTGTTTTCTTTGGATGTGACTAGAATACAATCCTTCTTCCCTCCTTATCCTCTTCTTGAGTAGGATAATTTAGGATAAGAAGATTTGATAGCTCCTTCATGAATTTGATATCCTCTTTGCATGTCATCTCTTTGAGGTCCTCTTTACTTTCCATCTTAGTTTTGAGACATGAAAATATTTTTCTTGAGTTCATTGGTTAGTATATCTAAAATTTTGGAATTCTATTCTAATTACCATATTTATGAGGTCAAGCTTATTTTCCATGGTAGTATCCATGATCACCATTCTCTCTTCCAACTTGGACATGAAAAAATCCAAATTTCACTCATCTTGTGTCATAAATGAGCTTGTAAATGCCTTTGCAAGAGTTGCATTTGACTTATACTTCTAAACACAATGCTCTAACGTTTTGTGGGGTGATCCATATTTTATGAGAAGAATGAAATGAATAAAGATTATTAAAAGATTCTTAACACAAAATAACAGAGATATAGTAAAACTAGTTTTCTATTCCATAAGGAAATAAGCTGAAATTGTAAAATGCAATGGAAAACAAGCTTGTTGGAATTGTGGCGGATTATCTCTGAGAAGATATGTGACAAATATGCTCATTCATAAAAATATGGTTACAATGAGGCTCTGAAGGCATTTTACAATAAACATGAATGTCAAAAAACCTAGACATCCAAAAACCTAACCCTAGGAGATGAAGCGCCAAAAGTCATGTGGGCCTCATTTGGGTAAGTTAGTACATCAACTTCCCGAGGTCGTAACTTTTGCATATGATCTATGTTTTAGGTGCACAATAGCCCATTGGAAATTTGTAACCGAGAATAACAACTTTCGACTATTCCAGGGCAGTGCTTCTAGCAGTCCCCTGGGCCCTAAATCCAAGGTGGAAAATTATTTTTGAGCCAATGGAATAGGTGGATGGCCATCGATATCCACCTGGATCAATCCTCTCTCCTTAGGAAGAAATGGTCTCCAGTGCATTGAGTTCCCCCATCAGATGAGGAAATTTATGCTGAATTTGGCCCTGGTTGAGCCACTTGCCTTGGTGCAAGAGTTGCCTTGCTTTGACGACTCGATAAAGATAGATACTTTTTTGTCTAGTGCCCTTGATCTTTGTGTACACAATATGATCATTGGATGCCTATTGCATGCAGTCAGGGTTGAACTCTATTGGTGTCAACTGCTTTGCTATCTTTGAGGTGTCCGATAATGGTCGAAAATATGGCCGAAGGAGAGCCACGTTGAAGACTAGATGCAGACCAAGGAAGGGGGGAATGTTGAGCTCAAAATCATTATCACCCACAACCTTGGTGATGGTGTAAAACCCATAATGGAGTGGGAAAATATTTTGATGGGGCCATGTAAGGCGTTCTTTCTGCAAATGCAAACAAACTTTGTCGCCCACCTAAAACTTATGTGGCACCCGATGTTGATCATGGTGTTTCTTGTACTTGGAATTAGACCTCTGTAGAATATTCTAAACCTGTTGGTGGATGTGCTAGATTCGCTCAATGAAGCAGGTGGCTTTGTCAGCTTCTGGTGGAGTACGAGATGAGTCGGTTGAGGTGGTCGTCAGGGGTAGTGCAACATCCATGGGGCCCAATCATTGGAATCCCAACCCCACCTGAAAGAGGATGTGGACAGTTGAGCTATGTAGGGCTCGGTTGTAGCTATGTTGGACATAGGGAAGACTCTCATCCCATGTGCAAGGGTGTTTTGAATTGTACATGTGCAGGACATGTACGACCATCCAATTGACGACCTCAGTTTGGCCATATGTCTGGGGGTGGAAGGCAGTGGATTTGGTGAGCTTGGTATCTAGCAGGGACCAGAGGCTTGAATAGAATGAGTTGAGGAACTGACTGTCATGGTCTGAGACAATGGTTTGTGGGATCCCAAAATGTACCCATACTCATTCAAATAAGATCTTGGCAGTGGCTTCTACTACAATGTTCTTCTTGGAGACGGCTAGAATCTCCATCTTGGAAAAGAGATCAAAAACCACAAAAACACACTCATTTCCCTCTTGGTGGATGGGAGGACCAACATGTAGTCCATTGAGATGGATTCCCATGGCCTGTTAGGAGTAGGAATAGGGGTGTACAAGACCTGTTTCTTAGTGGTTGGTTTTGTAATAGCGCAGGCAGTGCAGGACCTGATATACTTGTCAACATCCTATCAAAGTTTTGGCCAATAGAAATGTTTATGTAACACTTCCACTTTCTTTTCGACACCAAAGTGTCCTGCCACCTGACTGTAGTGAGCTTCCAAAATCAGCTTCGTGCGCTCACTTGATGGAACACAGAGATGGCCCAGAAGACACAAGAGCCCGTCTTGAAGATGGAAATTAGCAACCACTGAGTTGGTGCCCAACATTTGGTAGGTGGTGGAGAATTCAGGGTCTATCTCATAGAGGTGGGGCCATTTAGAGGTCTCATAGCCACAAGAGTCTAGCACTGTCATGGGTGTTGCGACTGGAGGTCGGCTGGGGCAGTTAGCAACTTAGTTGGTACTTCCTATTTTATACTTGATGTTGAGGTGGAACTACTGTAAGTATGTTGACCACTTCTGATGGCGGTCATTCTGCAATTTTCCTTGGGTCTACATGAATTGTAGTGGCTTGTGATTAGTGTGGATGATTACTTCCTTCCCAAGAATGTAATGTATCCACTAGCGGCAGGCTTTCATAATGGAGTACATTTCTTTGTCATAAGTAGGTTATTTACGAACAACATTTGATAGTGTCTCACTATGATATTCCACGAGGTGGCCGTGTTGAGTGAGAACGACGCCCACAACATAGTCTAAAGCATCTGTCTCGATATCAAAGGGATGTTGTAGTTCCAATAATCAAAGTAGTGGGGATGAGAAAAATTGTTTCTTCAAGTCATCGAAGGATTGTTGTTGGGACATGACCCACACAAATGTTTCCTTACCGCCACCATTGGTTACTTGGCTGAGGGCCCATGCAATATGAGAGAATCCCAGCACGAACCTATGATATAAATTGGTGAGGCCCAAGAAGCTCTGAAGTTTAGTGAGTGTGGTTGGGGTTGGCCAATCATGGATGACCTGGATCTTGGCTGGATCCACATTCACACCATGTTGATCAATGATGTAGCCTAAGTAATGGACTCTGTCCATGCCAAATGCGTAATTTTCCAAGTTTGCATATATTTTGTGTTGTCGCAGGGTGTGAAAAAATTGTTGAATATGTTGCAAGTGTTTCACACAATTCTTGTTGTAGATGAGGATGTCATCCAGATATACCACTACAAAAGTATTGGTGAAAGTTCGTAGGATATTGTCCATCATCCTCATAAAAGTTGTTGGATCATTTGTCAAACCAAAGGGCATGACCAACCATTCAAAAAGACCTTCTTTTGACTTGAATATAGTCTTCCATACATATGTATGTTCTATTGGGACTTGGTGGTAGCCAGACTTCATATCAATCTTACTGAAGTATTTTCCCCCCATGAGTTGATCAAGGAGGTCATCGATTCGAGGAATTGGGTACTGGTTTCGGAAGGTGATTTTATTCAGAGCTCAATAATCAATGCATGGTTGCCAGGTCCCATATTTCTTCTACACCAGCACGATTGGGATCCCACAAGGCAATGAGCTGGGAAAGATGTGCCCCTTGTGGAGAATTTCTTGGATATACCTCTTGCTCTCCTCATTTTCTAACAGAGAGAAATGGTAGCCTATCCCATTGGGTAGCGGTGCGCCTGGGGTCAGATCAATGGGATTCTTTACCTGGTAGTGCAGTGGTACCCCGGTAGGAGAGGAGAATATATCTTAGTATTCTTACATGACCTTATCCACTTGCTTCTGTGGTGTGGAGAGATCGGTCACAGAGGCCCTGGATGTGGCTATGATCTTTCTCTCACTCTGAGAGTGAATCACGAAGAAGACAAATTTCTCAGTCTGAGAGATGACCTTCTTGGATTGCTTGGAAAAGATCAAGGAAATCGCACTAGAAGGGACTGCTTAAGGTATCCTGTACAATTTCCTGTTCAAAGTAATAATAACACTATGAGAACTAGACTCATATACATCATGGGATTATTTATGTGGCAGTGCAGAGGTACCTCAGTAGGAGAGGAGAATATGTCTGAGTATTCTTCTACGACATTATCCACTTACCTCTATGGTGTGGAGAGATCGATCATGGAGGCCCTGGATGTGGCTGCGACATTTCTCTCACCTTAAGAGTGAATCACAAAGAAAACAAATTTCCCAGTCTAAGAGATGACCTTCTTGCATTGCTTGCCAGAGATCAAGGAAATCGCACTAGGAGGGACTGCGTCAGGTATCCTGTACAATTTCCTCTTCAAATTAATAATAACACTACGAGGCCTAGACTCATATACAACATGACATTTTCATAAAGAAGGTTGGCCCAAAAGAACATTACAAACTTTGAGAGGAGAAAAATCACACAATACCTCGTCTTTGAAGGGCTTGATGTCATACCACAATCGACAGTATTGGTTGACGTGGAGATCACTTCCATGGTGGAGCCATCCAATGGTGTAGGGTTGTGGGTGCAGCGTTGTCGACAGGGCCAACTGCTTAACGACCTTTGATGAGATGTCATTCTTCTGGCTACCGCTATCAATGATGAAGTGAAACAGGGTGCCTTTTACCCACATCTGTGAATGGAAGAGGTGCTCTCCATCTTCTGGTTCGTTTGGTTCACCAGGCTGAAGCTTGGGGGTAGCAATGGTGGCATTGGGTTTCGTGTCAATGATTTGTCTTCCCCTTTTTTATTCTGACTCAGAGTCAGAACCCGCATCTGATTCATAGGCTTTCACTTCGACCATCAACGACTACTTTGAGTGGCAATCAGTAGTGTTATGCCAAGGGCTATTATGGAAGTCACACCACTTCCCAGTATCTTTCTTTGTCTTTTCGTTGTCCTTCTTTTCTTATGGTTTGGAGTAGTTTTCCTGATACTGTCCATATTTTCTATGTCCTTTTTTTTGTGGGTTGGGGCCACCCTTTCTTGGATTTTGCTGTGAGTGGTTCCCAGGCCCAAATTACCGCGTCTTTTTTTTGAGCTTCTGCTCGATTTTGACAACATATCGATAGGTCGTGCCCAAGAACGAGATGTCCATAAATTTCATTTAGGTCTGTATGTATCTATGCAAAGCACCGCGATACTTGAGCACCAAATGTCACTCTAAATCTTTGATACCCAGCTTGGTGCACAAGGTATGGAAGATATTTGTGAACTCTGGCACTATTTGGTCTATTTCTTGGCACGGTGTGGTCCATTTCGTATACAAGTCGTCATAACTTCTGACATGGTAGCATTGTTCCTTAATAGCATCCCTGAAGGATTCCCAGGTGGTCGTGACTATAAATAATGAGGGTTCCTTTGTTTCCTTTTGCTCACAGAAATTTTCCCACCAATCTTTGACATGGGGAATGGCTTTGAGGAGTGCAAAAGTAATATTTTCTCTATTCGAAAAGTTATGGACAAAAAAATACCCTTCTAGTAGATTCAACCACTTGTCTACAACATTTGTGTTTATCTGACCTTCAAATATAGGAATATCAAAGTTGATTTGTTCCTTGAATGGGGCGGTGCCTCCACTAAAGGAATATTTGTTCCTTGAATGGGGCGGTGCCTCCGCTCAAGGAAGATATGTCACCCATTGGTAGTCGTCGAAGGATTTGCACGAAAATATCCATCATCTCATTCCTTTGTTGTGTGAGAACTTCCTCAAGCAATATTTTGAAAGGATATCTCGTCCCGTCATCTTTATTTTCTCCTGCCATGAGAGTTTGATTGTGCATGCGATATATTTTTTCCTCAAAAGCAACAGGCTCGAGACCCAATTCTTTGTACCCTAACCTCGTTGGGGACATGCATTAAGATGACAAGGAGCAGACCGCTCTGATACCACTAATCCAGATTTTATGAGCAGAATGAAATGAATATAGATTATTAAAATATTCTTAACACAAAATAACAGAGAAACAATAAAATTGTTTTTCTATTCAATAAGGAAATAAGCTAAAACAGTAAAATGCAGCAGAAAACAAGCTTGTTGGAGTGGTGGCGACTTATCTCTAAGAAGAGATGTGATGACTATGCTCATTCATAAGAACATGGTTATAATGAGGCTTTGAAGGCCTTTTACAATAAACAGGAATGTTAAAAACCCTAGACATCCAAAAACATAACACTAGGAGATGAAGCGCCAAAAGTCACGTGGGTCCTGTTTGGGTAAGTTAGTACATCAACTTCTCAAGGTCGTAACTTTTTCATACGATCTTCATTTTAGGCACACGATAGCCCGTTGGAAAGGTTTAACTGAGAATAACAACTTTTGGTTGGCCCAAGATAGTGTCTCGGGTAGTCTCCTACGCCCCAAATCCCCAAAAAAACGTCATTTAGGGACTCAAAATGACCCTGGAAGTTTGGAACCCGAAAAACTGTCAAGGTGGAAAACTGTTTTTCGAGCCAGTGGAATAGGTGGATGGCTACCGATATCCACCTGGATCATGGGGTGTTATGGGAAAGGGAGTGTTAGAATCTATATCTTTTCAATATATCATTGAGTTTCCAAAAATAATATTCAACCTATCATTTAAAATGTTAACTAAGAATAATCAACCATACATACCCTTACACTGAAAATAAAATATGCATAAAAAAAATCAACTTAAAAAATGGAAAAAATATTTTCTCTATGTATATTCAAACATAATACCTACATTATGGATAGCAATGTTTATCAAAACATATTTATCAATTATCTCCATACCTATTAATCAACTTAAATCTAATAATCAAATTTGTTAAAAGTAAATTGTTATATTGTAAATACACACGATTGGAATTTTGATTCAAGTTAATTTTTAAGTCATTATTGATGCGTCAATAAAATATTTAGATGTTTAATCCATCCCTCTTCCATATTCCCAGTAAATTGTTATATTGTAAATACACATGATTGGAATTTTGATTCAAGTTAATTTTTAAGTCATTATTGATGCGTCAATAAAATATTTGGATTGGTTAATCCATCCCTCTTCCATATTCCCAGATATGGAAGAATTGAATGCATAAGAGGCTATGATACTAGTCAAAATCTATTCATCCCGAGTCTCCACACCAACTGGACAGAGGTCTCCCACATCCTTGGGTATTATAGGACCTTATGATATTATTTTAGCAGCGAAATGGGTGGTACAATGTTTGACAAACTTTATCACAAAATTGATCTTCCCAAAAGGTGTTATCAATGCGCTCTTGGATCAGTAAGTGCAAGGACCTTATGAACAAAGAAACATGGTGTATATCCCTAACAACCATCCCTTATAAGAAAGGAAAAAAAGAAAGAATTTCCAACCATTAACGTTGTGTATATGGTCTCAACTGTGTATAGGGTCGACAATAACACGCATGGGAAATAAATAGCTCCAAATGTGTGCTTGTTTCTTGTGTCTTAGAATGTGCACGTATTGTAAGGAACTTAAAAGATTAAGTGTAAGGACTTTAATAACGTAACCCTCAATCCCTCTCTTATGTCATGGGATTTATTTTTATCTACTCCTCAGGGATGAAATCAAGTTGAGTGGCTTGATGCTTAGGTCTATATAATGATATTGATTTTTTTGGGTAATAACTCATCAATAATCATCACACATAACCTCTTGAAAGTATTTTTAGCCTCAAAGTGGGGAGATCTATGTCATTGGAACTCTTTGAGCACTAGGTATGTATCTTAGGGGTTTGTACATGGTTGAGGAGGCGAATTCAAGCCTTAGACACTAAATGATTCATCTAGGCATACAAGGCTAAGAATGATAGATCAAATTACTATACATGGCCACTTGAGGGTGTCCTTGGCCTTCAATTGGGGATATCGACACCATTGGGAGGTTTTGAGCACTAGGCATAGGTCTTGTGGCCCTAGACATGATCATGGAAGGAAACTTGAGCCTTAGTTTCTAAAGGAAACTTTCATTCTTCCAAGGTCAATAATGACACTTCAAACCACTATGCATGACCTCCTAAGGGTATCCTTGGCCTCGAATTGATGATATGTGTGCCATTTATAGACTTGGAGTACTAAGCATGGGTTTCAGGACGTTGTCCATGGTTAGATGATGAAACACATGCCTTAGGCCCAAAAAAATCTTCCAGCCATCCAAGGCCAAAAATCATGACTCAAGTCCTATTGAGGGTATCCTTAGTCTTATAATCGTGGCATGGGAGCTAGTTGAAGTTTTTAGGCACTAGCTATGGTTGTTCGAACCCTCAACATGGTCTTATGAGGAATCTTGAGCCTCAAACACTAAAGGAAGCTTCTACACATATATGGACAATAATGATGCTTTGAACCATCACATGAGACCTCCTAAGGATATCCTTGGGATTTGATGGTTGTTATAGACACTATATGGTTGTTATGATCATCAAGTATGGATCTTCAGGCCCTAGACATGGTTGGAGGAGGAACCTTAGAACTTAGTCTCTAAAGGGATCTTATAGGAATCCTAAGCCAAGAACATCCCTCGAAGCACCACACATGGCTTTCCATGGGTATCCTTCACTTTTGAGTGGTGATCCATCTTAAATCCAGATCAATGAAGCAATGAAAGGGATCGAATTTCTTAAGCTATTATTATTATTATTATTATTATTATTATTATTATTATTATTATTTCATTCCATGTCAAGTTTTACATGATGGGTGTAATTGTTTTTTTGTTAAATTAAGTCCACTTTATTTTTATAATAATAATAATAATAATATTAATTGAGCCGACTTTATGTTTTTTTTTTTAATGTATTCATACTAACTAATTGTTCTACATTGGCCAGTAAGTATATGGCAAGAGGAAGCATCACTCTTTTGTGGTTTCCCCCATTGGCATAAGGATCATGGTATATTGGAGCTTATATGTTACTGTGAACTATTTTCTTGGATCAATGTGGGTTATTAATTTCATATAGAGAGGTATTTATCTCATAAAACCAATTCCATGACATACAAATGTTATGTATATCAACTTAGTAATGGAATTTTTTTTTCCTAGAGGCATGTCATAAGGGAAAATAAAGAGCACTACGAAATATAGATTATTTTCCATATTTCAGAGAGTATGAAATGTTGAATGTTGTATGTCGGGAGTTGGAACTTGGCATGCAGAATTTAGAGCTAAGTGTGCATGTTGTTCTCTACACCAAATGTTATAGCTCAATGTCACCGCTATCCCTAAACATCCCATTTGAGTAATGCCATGAGGTTTATAAGGGCATCGCCCCTTTGACCCCTTAAATTGTGTGCTACACCTTAGTCCCAGTTAGCATTCCTTGTGTGTGGGATTCCCAAGCTTGGAGAGAACTAAGGTAGTTGGCACATGCATTTGAAGAACATTTAAATAATTTGCATGCAATCATTCATATTTTTTTAATGTAGGCTAACTCATCACCATTATTCAAGGAAAACCACACCACATGAAATGACCCGGTGGAGGTCCGTAAGGGGGCAAACTTCCACTCCTACTAGATACCTCTAGGTTTCGGGCCTCTGACCTATTTCCTTAAGTAAGAGGAAGATGAACTCTTAGCCAATTAGAAGTAGTTTTAGGTCTTACTCTAGGACCAAAAGGTGGTTTTAGCCTAGATAGTCTCTACAAGAAGATAAAATCCCTTGTGGTCATCATTGAGGCTATCTCCACTAGATCATATGCTTTTAAGTAGTATTTAGCTTTAATGTCGCACATGAGACCAAAAACTAATTTAAATTGCAGCTTAACCTCTTAATGAAGAGACAATAATTCATCCTTATACTTAGATCATTAAAATTTAAATATATTTTTAATAATTTATTTAAAAACAAAGACAAATAACAATTTTTTTTGGAAATCATATAAAAATTTACAACCTTAATAAAATAAAAGAGATTTTGTAAACCCATATAAAAAAAATTCAACCCAAGAAAGATAATTTGACAAGAAATTTTATATCTTTAAATGTGTGAAGGGAATAAAAAACATTGTGATGCAAAAGAATGAGTCTACATAGTTTATTAAGAGAGGAACATGCTCATCTCTTTAAACAGCATCGCCTTGTATAAAAAATGCCCAAAGATTTAAATATGGAAAAATTTTGATCATCTAAATACAAAATCCAGAGATAATCAACATAGAAACCAGTGGCACCTCTTAAATTAAACTAACAGCCTTGAGCAGACCACCCCATCTTTGCGATCTGTAGATTCTTTCTGTTTCATTCTCAAAGTTCTCATGACTTAACGCAAGGCAATGCTGAAGATGTTAAGAGAAAAATTATTTCTAAAATAAAATCTCTCTCAGAGAATCTCTTTATAAAATCCCGTTTTTCTCTGAATAAACATACAACTATTAAAGGGGTGCATAGCATTTTCTATTTGACATGGTAGTTGAAAATAAGTTACCCTTCTATCTTGCTGGCCAGATGTTCAGTGTTATGGCGTATTGGAAATTCTCTGTATTGGAAATCATGTGTTACTAATATTTTACACGATACAAGAAGCAGCGTAAAGCTGAAACGCTACTGCTGGATAAAAAACTTGTGCCTGAGACTGCTCCAGCTTTAGATAAAGACCACCGGATTTTGATAAAAATCTGTTCTAACGCCATACACGAATAAGTATTAATATGTAATAATATTTTACACGATAAAAGAGGCAGCATAAAGTTGAAATGAAACGTTTCTGGTTATTGAAAAACTTCTGTCGAGACTGTTCGTGCTGAGATAAAGACTGCCAGATTTGTTCAAATCTGTTCTAACATCACACACGAAGAGTACCTGTGTTTGTACAATAAGTTCACACACAATGGAGGATAATACATTAGCTATTACATTATTACCCGAAAGGCGTATACCTATTGACAATGGGCAGAATTAATCACCTTTTAATTATAAATTTCAATCTTAGGATTGGCAATTGAAGATGCTGGCATATTCTTCGTCGTCCTCTCTAATCAATGGATGGATGAGATTTTGATAAATTATCTTTCGCTCATTTATAAAGAGGTATGTTTATGTGATTACTTTTTCACATTTACTAAATAAGATTAAAAATTTACTTGCTCACTACCAGATTGCCACGTTTAGTGATTAAGAAATAACAACAGAAATTATTATTACTGGGCGGATGAATATGACACGTGGGCGTTTCAATTAACAGTGAAATTGGATGAGCGCAGTCATTTTTTTACCAGGGCGGATGCTTATGGCCGCGTGGATTAAACCTCCCCTCAGCGTTTCAACTTCCCACCTCCCCTGACGCTTATGGCCGCGTGGATTCCCTTCGTGTTTCAATTTCCCACCTGCTTTTATTAAAAATTTGATTTATTAGAGAAATAATGATGGAAAGAATTGCCACATTGCTGGAGACAACCCATGCGAGCGCCACGCGCGCCACTGCCTTCTGAAAGGAGACAACCCATGCGCCACTGACGATTCACTGTTAATTAATTGATTTATGGCACTCACGTTATTTTATTCGCACAGTTATTCGCACAGCCGCCTTTGGCGTTCACCAGCCGCGAGTTAGCGGCTGTGCTAGTATACATATGTGAAGAAAATCAGTCCATATAGAATCATTATCTGCAGCAGCAGCAATAACTCTTTTAATATGTTTTTTCATATATCTGATCTATAATGCTTTTCACAGTAACAACATTACATTACATGCTTTTCTTCTTGTAGTCTTCACCCAACTGTTGAAGCTTTTGAATGAAAACATGGATATAATTCTGTTTATTGGCCGCTATAATATCACAGGCCTTGGCCGCCTTCGATCGTAACTTCTCTCCCTCCACTCCCGACATTGCTATTGTTACTGTTTTAGATATCTTTTCTCTCAGAAAAGAGCCATCCTCTCCCCTTTCGATTTCGATCCCCGCCTTCAATTCCGCGGCTATAAGCCGGGCATTCAAGCCCTGGTCATATTGAATGGGCAGGAAGATGAGGGGTACTCCGAAGCTCAGTGACTCCATGGTGGAGCTCCATCCTCCGTGGCTCAGAAACCCACCGACCGACGAGTGCGAGAGGATCCGTACCTGCGGTACCCAGCCCTGCACGACAAGCCCTCGGTCCTGGATTCGAGTCTCGAATCCCTCGGGAAGGAATCCCGGCGGACCGTCTCGGTCACCGTCCGAATACCGCGGGAAACGAAGRCACCAGAGGAACGGGAACCCGCTTGCCTCCAATCCCAACGCCAGCTCGTGGATTTGGTCTCCGGACAAAAATACCTCGCTGCCGAATGACACAAACACGACCGAGGCCGCCCTCTGCCGGTCCAGCCATTTCAGCAGATCGGARCCCTCGCTGCCGTCGGCGSCGGAGTTGACGGCGGGCGTGAGCGGGCCGACGGAAAGCACGGGAACTCCAATGGTGTCATGTAAATAACGAATATACTTATCTTCATCCTCAAAGCAGGATTTCACAATTACAGCCACGCATCCTTCCAGACATCTAGACAACCGATACATCAGACTGACGTATCCGGGTATTCCTCTGTGCAAAACTAACATATCCCGCGCTTCGTACGGCCTGACCGTGATCGCCGAAGATGGAAACCCCGGGGGCGGAGCCGCCAGCTCCTCGGCGGTTATTTCCTGCTTCCGCAATTTACTTGGGTGGAAGACCTGACAACAGAATACGGTGGTAACGACTGAGAAAGAAATGGCCGGAATCTTCATCTCCGCAGCAGCACAGCACGCCCAATACTGGACGAAGTCGTGGACGAGATAATCCGGCGAGAGCTGTCTGAGAAGGCTTCGGAACGGCTTCTCCATCCCGTCCAGAGCCTTCGTGAGCGGAAAGATCATTTCTGGCGCAATGTCTGCGCTGCATTCCGCGCCGGGAGTGAGGCCCTCCGTGGGCGGTAACGGGAGTGCCAGCAGATCGATCTGGCCCGGCCACTCGTGAATTTGTAACGAAGGCCTGATTCTGGAAATGTTAACAGGCGTTGAGAGAAAGGAGACTCTGTGGCCATGGATTGCAAGAGCCTTCGAGAGCTCTAAGAAAGGATTTATGTGACCCTGAGCCAACCATGGAAACATTAGAATGTGAAGCACTTTTTTGACATTGTGACACTCCATCATTTAGATACGTGATATGAGAAACATGGATTCTATGGCTTGGCCATGATGGACTAAATAAACAACATTGTACACAGCTACCATTCAACGTCTGGTTTCGAATTGCAGATATTTGTTGGTAGGTTAATGTAAGTGTCATAAATTTGTACTTTTTATATGCTATAAAACATTGTACACAGCTACCATTCAACGTCTGGTTTCGAATTGCAGATATTTGTTGGTAGGTTAATGTAGGCGAATGGAGGCGATGGAGGCGAACCAGGCGATGGAGGTGAACCAGACCACTGATAACGCTTAGCCTCGATCTATGATCTCCCACTTTATCGTTTAATGGACCCAGTCTCTTTCTTTTCCTGTTTTTTTCCCGACCCGCCTTCCAGACTGTCGGCCACTGTCCGCCCCTTGCCTTTTGTTTTGACTGGGAATGGTATCCCGTGACTTCTTGCCTACTGACCGTTCCTGTTTTTCTACAGCTTCCCGTGACTTGGTCCTCTCCCACAGTACTTTACAGTGGGGCGTTAGTGGTCCCCCAGTGGCTTACATATGGATCCCCTGCCCGGTTTTCCCTCGCTTTCTACAGACGAACTCTTTTGGAACCAGGAGGGTCTATTGGACCATATAGATTCTTTGATACACAGTTCATCGACTCTTCCCTCCAAAACTATTTCAAATTTTGTTTCCTCTGCTCCGGAGCTCTTTGCTAGTAAAAGACTCCCCTCACTGAGTAGAGCTCCCTCTCCGAGTATTCCATCGATCGCACCACTGGTTTCTAACAGGTCTCTCCCCGCTCCTCACAGACCTACCCGTCCTGTGACCCAACTAGCTCAGCCTTCGCCCCACCGAGATGCCTCCACTGCTCGCAAGGTTTGGAAAGCAAACAAAAAAACTAGGCGCTTAGTGCTGGGAGACGGAGTAGGGCTCGAAAATCTATGTAAAATGTCCACCTGCTCTCTGGTTGGCCGCATTTCTTATAAAAGTCTGAGCTCTCCCCCCTTGGAGGACTGGATTAAGCTCAATTGGTCTCCGCTTCTTGGATACTGTCCTGAAGTTCTTTATCTTAAAAAAGGATGGCTCTGCTTCTCCTGCAGATCGCCAGATAACGCCTCGATGCTCCTTTCATCCTTCTGGATCTTTGGAGGCAGCAGTTTGATGCTCAAACGATGGCGCCTGGCCTTCAACCCAGACAGCGAATACTTCCAGCATAGACATTTATGGGTGCTGCTCTCGGGTCTTCCACTCCATTTCTGGAATGAGGAAGCCTTCAGAGCGATTGGAAACTCCTTGGGGAAGCTGATTTCTCTCGACTCCCCCTCTCGTTCAGGATCTACAAGACTCTTGGGCAGGGTGCTAGTCGAGATCGACATTTCTACAGGTCTGTCGGAAACACTCAAGATTGATTGGCGAGGGAGGAAGATCCTTCAGCCACTGGACTACCTCGGAATACCTTTCAGATGCAACAGATGCCGAGAGACTGGTCACCTCCGCCGATCGTGTCCTGGTAAGACTATTAACACCCCTCTGGATGATTCGGACGATTTGTTTCTAAACCCGCCAGCTTACCAGTCTGCCGACCCTTCCCTAGATTTTTTAGACGTTCCCCCAGACCCTTGCACGCTGACCCCACCTGGACAGTCAGTTTCCTTGACCAAACTAGCTCTCCTCTGCCCCACGCTATATAACACTCTCACAGAGCCTGAAAAGCAAAGAGTCAATGACTTTGCCTGGCTAGTTCCTTCTTCTCTTCCTGAACCCCTCACCTCCGAAGCCGACCAGCCCCGACCTACTCTCCCAGCATCTTCCCCAGACTGTTCACTTCCCCCCTCCTTGAATACTTCCCCCCCTCTACCCACGTCTTTAACCCCTTTGCCGTCTCCTCAGGACGGACCCTCCCCCGCCCCTGTAGCACTTGCTGACCTTTTGCTCCTCCCTGGTTACAATCAACCAGTGGAGGATGATACTCCTCTCTTGGATGCGCTGAGTGCCCCTTCTACAGCCCTATTTACCCCGGACATTGCCACACAAATTCCTCTATTTAGAGGCAAAGAGATCATAGCTCATAAAATTGAAGTGAGACAGTCATCAAACTCACACCCTGTTTCACAATCTAAATCCTTTTCTTGGTCGAGAGGTCTGGGGACCGAGCTCTCTCCTCTTTAGACGGGGAGCGCTAGAAAAAAGAAGGATGGCTCAGTTACACAACATTCAGTCTCACGAGAACAAACACTTGATGGGAAGGCCCTTAGAGCATTGAAGTCCATTGCACGCTCCAAGTAATGAAAATGCTCTCTCTGAATATACAAGGGATCAGGGGCACCCTCAAGGCTGCTTCCTTCCGAGGTCTTCTGGAACACACAAAGCCTGATGTTATATTTCTACAAGAAACTCTTTCTGCTGATCACTCTGCCAGAGATTTCCTACATCGTTTCCGTCCCCTTTGGGTCTCAGCCGCATTAAGTTCTATCGGTAACTCAGGAGGCTTGCTGGTGGCATGGGATCCAGCGTTCTACGACCTTAGTACCTTATTAACCTATGGAGGCATTTTGTGTATTGGCAGAAGTTTTGAATCCAACCAGGAGTTGGCTCTTTTAAATGTATACGGCCCTTGCCTCGATCGACCACATTTTTGGACCCAACTAGCTCATAGTGGCATCCTCGCCCTCCCGAATCTTATCCTGGGAGGTGACCTCAACATCACCCTCTCATCGGATGAACATTGGGGATCTGCTTCTTTAACAGGATCTGGTTGTAATCTCTACAGAGACCTCTTTAAATCTTTTAACCTTGTTGATGTCTTGCCTATCAATGTATTCCCCACCTGGCGAAATGGGAGAAGGGGCTCGGAAGCCATTGCCAAAAGGCTCGACCGTTTCCTTATTTCCGAAACTTTCTTCACTTCTTCCGTCTCCCCCTCCTCCGGAGTCACACTCCCCTTCTTCTCTGATCACACGCCCATAACTCTCACATTGAATCCAATCATCCGTCTTAAGCCTTTTCCCTTTAAATATAATCACCACTGGGCTAACTCCTCAGATTACTCTGCACTGGTTCATTCTGTTTGGAACGACCCGCGGTTCCTGAGGGAACTAAATCCACAGACGCGGCTTGTATGGAAATTAACGGTTCTTAAAGTGCACACCAAAAGATGGACAAAACAAAAACAGGTCGCTGAGGGCCTCGCCTTGAAACAATTGGAGCTTGAGATCACTGATCGTATCACTAATTCTACCTCTGTGGCACTTACTTTGGAGGACGAGGCTACCCTTAAAGATCTAGAGGAGAAAAGGAAAGCAATTCTACTAGATCAGGAAAAAAGATGGCGACTCAGAAGCCGGGCGACATGGCTTAAATGGGGCGACTCCAACACTAAGTTCTTCCATAAAGTAGCAAATCTCAACAGGAACAAGAAGCACATCTGGTCAATTGAATAGGAAAATGAGGGGATCATTCGTGGACAGGAGGCACTCAAATCGGCAGTGGCCTTTTACTTTGAACTTCTCTTCAAATCCAACAGCAAGCTACACTTGCTGGATAAAGTTTCTATGGCCAGTCTTTACACTAATTTGGTATCTGAAGCTGAAGCCGCTGATATATACAAGTCGTTCACCCTGACGGAGCTCAAAACTACGCTATCTCTCCTCAAAAAAGAGAAAAGTCCGGGATCTGATGGCTGGACGGTCGAATTTTTCTCCCATTTTTTTGACCTAGTCGGATCGGATCTTCTTCTGATGGTTGAGGATGCGTGTATTAAAGGTAAAATCTCCAGCAGCCTCAACTCTACTTTCCTGGTGTTAATTCCTAAGACAGACCAGCCTTCCTCCTTCAACGATTTTAGACCGATCTCCTTATGTAAAATAGTTTACAAGCTCATTGCAAAAGTCATCTCCACATGGATCAAGCCGGTTTTGGAAAGGAGTCTCTCATTTGAGCAGCTCGGTTTTCTTAAGGGAAGAAGGATCCATGATGCCATTGGTGTGGCACATGAGAGCATCCACAGCATCTTTCAGAAAAAACAAAAGGCGATAATCATGAAAATTGATCTCAAAAAGGCATTTGACAATGTGGACTGGGATTATCTTAGAATCATCCTCATCTCGGTTGGATTTGGGATAAACTTGATGGACTGGATAATGCCCTGTGTTTCCAGTGCAAACCTATCAGTTCTGATCAACGGGGAGGCATCCCGATTTTTCAAAAGCGAAAGGGGGCTCCGCCAGGGATGCCCACTTTCCCCCTACCTATTTATCCTAGTTTTAGAAGGGTTGAGCCGACTACTCAATAAAAATGTGGCCGAGCACCGTATTTCAGGTATACAGGTATCAAACCACATTAGGATCGTCCATCTTATGTTCGTGGACGATATACTTTTATTTTCAAAAGCAGATGTATCGGAATGGACTGCTCTTCAGGATTTACTTCAGATTTTCTGCAAGGCTTCGGGGCTGACCATCAACCCCTCAAAGTCCTCGGTAGATCATTGGGGCCTGTCGGTGGCTAACCTCTCTTCTCTTAAAGGACTTTTCCCCTTCACCTTCTTTGACTTATCCCTAGGCTTCAGATACTTGGGGTATCATCTAAAGCGGGGAGCCTCCATGGCTACTGATTGGACTTGGCTGGTGTCTTCTTTTGAACGGAAAATTGGATTTTGGTGCAACAAATGGCTGTCCCTGGGGGGACGTCTCATCCTGGTTAAATCGGTTCTACAAAGTCTGGCTGTATATTGGATGCTACTTGAACGGATCCCTGCCAAAATTATTTCACTGCTCCGCAGACTATCTTTCAACTTCCTGTGGAATGACCTTGTGGGAAATAGGAGATTCCACCTTTGCAGTTGGCAGTCGCTCTCTAGGCCAAAAAGGGAGGGAGGTTGGGGACTAAAGAATCTCTGCATCTTCAACAAGGCGTTATTGGCATGTTCCTTTTGGAGAGCGATTTCCATCGATAACATTTGGCACTGGATTATAAAGGACAAATACTTAGGTGACCAACCTCTCTCCACTTGGCTTTGGAAGTCTCAACTAATTCAGAGCTGGGCTTCTCCCTTCTGGAAGGGACTGGTATCCTCCTCACAGGTGATCTTACACTGGCTCCACTGGAGTCCAGGATCGAGAAAAGATATTAATCTAGGCAGAGACAAACTCATAGGCCTAGATGATCTCTCGATTCTGTCCTTACAGCTCAGGTCTCTTCTGAGGTCTCACAATATTTCTTCCCTTGCACAGTTAAAGAAAGAGAACCGTGCCTTTCCCCTCCCTGATCATTGGCTGCATAGCAGTGATTTGGCCCTCGGCGGACCTACAGCTTTGGAGCTTGACTGTTTCACGGCTGCCTTAAAGTGCTCGGTCCTCTCCCTCACAGATGCACAGGACACCCTCACCTGGACAGGGGGCGATGGATCGGGGATTGTAGAAGCCAAAAATGTTTATGCTGCGCTCCGTCCGGATAGGGTGATTGAGGCTCAGCCTTTGTGGCTCCGTCGTTTATGGACTTGGCAGCTTCCCTTAAAACTTAAGTTATTTTTTTGGCTCGGTGTTAATGATAAACTCCTCACCTGGGAGAATCTCCTTAGAAGAGGTTGGCAAGGACCTGGGATTTGTGTCCTTTGTAGAAGAGACTTGGAAAACATTCATCACCTGTTTATACACTGTGATTTTACACAACACATCTGGAAGCACACCCTGCAACACTTCTCCCTTCCTTTCCTCTGGACCAGTGTCACTTTTACTGCATGTTTCCACTCCTGGTATACTATCCAAGCTGCGCCTCCTACCCTGGCAGTTCTAGTTAGCTGGCACATTTGGCTAGAGCGTAACAAGGCTCTCTTTGAGGATGTTTCCCCTTCTACTAGGGTTGTCTGCCATAGAACACAAGTCTCTTTTCTTTGGCAGCAGTCATCAGACTTGGCGCATATTCACGAAGGGGTGGATTTTATCTTACCGGCAGGCTACTCTGTAGCTTTTTTTGATGGAGCGGCGCAGTCGACTGGTTTATGTTGTGGTGCTGGTGGCACATTCAAATCTCACCCGGAGAGGACTACAAAGTGGTCACTTTGTTGTGGTCGGGGTTCGAATACAAAAGCCGAGCTTCTTGGCTTATGGACAACACTAGTGCTGGCTTCCTTTTGGTCCCTAGATCACCTATAGGTCATAGGCGACTCTAAAGTAATCATTGACTGGATTAATGGTTCGTGCAATCTTCATTCCATTCACGTCGAGCGCTGGAAACATAAAACTCACCTGTTGGCTCGTTCCTTCACAGATATCTCCTTCTGCCATCTCCCAAAATCCTACAATTCTGAAGCGGATGCACTCTCTAAGAGAGCTCTTAGTCAAGTGGTGGGCAGACTGTCCATCCACCATTGTGACAGAGGATTGGAGAGTCCGACATCCTTCTACAATCTCTTTGAAGTATAATACTAGATTGCTGCATCAGATTCACTCTGTGTGCATCGATTTCCACTTTTCTCCTATCTGATTTTTTGGCACTGGTGACTGGTTCGTTTTTTGTTTGTGGTGACTATTCCTCTTGGGCGATTGACTGCACCTGTGTACCAATCTGTGCTTCAGTTTTTATCTAATGGATGCGCTGGGATAGTCATTTTCCTCATGTTTCCATCCTCGAGGCTATATTCAGGAGGCTGGTGTCTTGGAGGCTGGTGTCATGGCCAAGGTTTATTGTTTCTCTTCACAGGGCGCTTGACTGCAATGGACACGCCTTGAGATTTATACAGTTTTTCCCTGCGTTGGCTGTATTGTTTCCGGTCCCTTTGATCGCCCTTTCTTCGCCTGGAAGTTAGTTAAGCAAATTTTTTTGCATGGATAGTACTGTTTTGGCTCTTGATATATTTTGGCTTTGACTGGTTTCAGAGCTATTGTAAAAGATTTTATACCTTATATAAAATTGAGTAATTTCTCTTGGGAAAAAAAAGTGTCATAAATTTGTACTTTTTATATGCTATAATTAACGTAGCAGTGTCATACTTTTGTGTCTTTTTTAACATGTTGTAAAATGTGGGTCCATAGAAAGTTGGAAAACTCTAAGCATTTCGTAATAGGCAATGTGGAAATTAACATGATTTGGGCATACCAAAAACTCTATTGAATGTTTTTGTACACTATTTAACAAATGATTGTACACATAAATATATCAAACACTATTTTAGATTTGGGCATACCAAAAACTCTATTGAATGTTTTTGTACACCAGTGAACAAATGATTGTACACACAAATATATCAAACGTTATTTTAGTAAACTAACAAATTGTTGAGAGTATCTCAACCACAATTCAGAACAAGGGTCAATTAATTGGATAGAATTTTCTCATATGCATAGAGGTCTACTTCACAATAACCAATAATAATAAAAAATGCAAATATGATTTCACATAAAACAAACATGAGTTAATAATTGCTAACAACTACCCCCTTAACAAGTAATGTCTTAATCTTTGTCAGGCTTCATCATCTTCTAGGCCTCTATGACAAATGTTCAACCATGAATTGAAGAACCTCCTGATCAACAAAGTCTATAGCTAGTTCATTATGACACTTACATTTCATACATCAATCATGTAAAGATCACTAAACTATCAAAGTCCATATAAAGGAAAAACCATTCATCAGAATGTATAGGTACCTAATCATTGGAACAGTCGGTCTAATAGCATGTCCTTCTTTTTCCAAAAAGGAAATTCACTCAAACTTATATTAAGGATATAAGTTTTTTTTACACTTCTTCTAAAAAGGTCAAACTAGCAATGTGACTGTTGTGTCCCAAATTTACAGCCAGAAAACTATTCTTTTTCGCCCAGTTACAAGAAGAAAAAAAACCCTACAATCCACTTTTCAAAAAAAAATATTGTTGTTATTCATGACTGTAAATAGATGAAAAATAACACAGGTGGATTGAAAACACTATCACTGAGAAAATATAACAATATAGTTTTTGCCTTCTATACTCATCATCATAACATGTATAAAACCGGGGATAAATGACTGGAGAACTTAAAATAGGTCCAAACTATAAGCATGGTTCTTCATACCATTAGTCCATCTATAGTAGATTAATATGTATGGGGATTTTGATAGAGATTCCTTGGAGAGAGTATCTGCTACCATGTTGAATTCTCTGAAGATGTGCGAAAAATTGATAGTCTGGAAGGATGTCACCAATTCCTGAGTTCTATTTGTCCACCCTTCAATCGACATTGAGTTAAGCATGCCTTTATGTTTTAGCCATTCTATGACTACTTTTGAATCTCCCATAAGATGTAGGTTTTTTAATTTAAGATGTTTGGCAAGAGTGAGAGTTGTCCAAACACCTAACAACTATGCTTTTGTATTTGTGCCTCCTCCACTATTTATCAACCATCTAAATTCCGATCTATATTTGTTCATTATGGTACCCCCTGCACCACAACAATTACCCCCTAAAGTTGCAACTCCATGAAATAAGACAATAGCATGTCCTTCAAGCATTAGAGGAATTTTGAAGTAAAAAATGAACCTCAAAACAAAACAAAAAAATGTACTATCAAAATCAACTTTACTAGAACCAATCACATTTTAGAGGATGACATCATCTACACGGGATGAGTTGGCATTGTTTAAATTTAAAATGTTTATTTGTCACATTCTAAATGGTGGATGAAAACCTATAGTTATCCTTGGTAGTGTTGCAAGTAAAGTAATTATAATGAGAAAAACACTAATAAATTACTTTTGAACATAATATAGATGTACTCATAAAGTAAAATACTTTTAAATATAGGTCACCCATGGTCACGGTCAAGCATAAAAAACCACGGTCATGGTCAACCATAGTCACAACCACGGTCAACTATGGAGTTGGTCTACCATAATCAACCATACTTATGCTCAACCATAGTCTATAATAGTCAACCATGGTCATGGTCAACCATTTCGTAAACATTTTATTATTATTATATTGATATTTTAATTCAGAAACCTATTAATACTCTTCATTCATGATCATGATCAACTATAGTCAACCATAGTCAAATATAGCCCAGCGATTTGACTAGTAAAGTCTACGAAGGTACACATACCCTACCCCCCTTTGGATTTGAACCTGTGACCTTTTAAGAGGAAACACATGTTCTTAACCATTAGGCCCACCTATAACATTAATATTTTAGTACATTAATGTAACATTACATTATTAATGTATTATTATTTTATTAATGTATTATTACTTTATTAATGTATAAATACTTCATTAATGTATTAATACTTTAATGTAATATTGTAATACTTTATTGTATTTATGTAAAAATGTATTATTAACATATTTAATTCTTTATTGCTTTAATGTATTAATATATTTTTAGATATTTTAATACTTTATTAATATATTAATTAATAATACTTTATTA
>JZKD02S1636526.1:159330-171729 GCA_000966675.3 Picea glauca
AAAGAGATAGCAAAAAAGGAACATAGCTATTCCACATAAGTTGACTACTTATGATGTAAAATATGATTTTATATTGTATTTGGTTTCTTATAATTAAGTTAAAAAGGATAGAAGCTCTTCCTAAAGATATAGCAAAAAGGAACATAGCTATTTCACATAAGTTCTATTTTATGATGTAAAATATGGTTTTATATTGTATTTGGTTTCTTATAATAAATTTAAAAATGATAGATGTTGGTACTCAGAGTGAGAGCTTTTTATTGGTGTATTTATGATAAAGTTAAAAGGATAGACTTCTTCAAAGTGACATTTCTTTATAATTTTGTTTAGGAATGTCTTGGTCCTTTATTTCTATATTTATCTTGAAGATTATTAGATGTTATTGGTATATTTATCTTGAAGATTGTTGATATATTTTTATGTCAATAGGCGTATACCTACTAAAAACTTGTAGATTAATTCTTCTTTTAATTGGGAATTTGGAATGGATGAATGAGATTTATTTAATAGAGAATATTATTCCTCATCACACATAGTGAAGGGATTTTATGTAATATGATATCGTCCTTGCAACTCAAAATACAAGCGTTCGCCACTAGTGAGTGCAATTAGCAAATTTTAAGATTAGTAATTTACTATAATTTCCTAATCCTTATAAATGAATTTTACTTTTACTTTTAGTTGTTTGTAATTCTCTCATTCTAATGTTCCACTTTCTTTCCTACCTATTTCCATTTCTCCAATCTCCATTCAATGGAAACACTTTATTAAATGCTTATAGGGATGTGTGGTCGTGGTTGTAAAAACCTTCTTCGAAGGTGAACTGTCAGTCTTCTCATGCCCACGTTCAACCCGATTACAAAGACTATGAGGGCTTCCATCTACTAGAATGACTAGACCAATGGAAGGTGGCCTCTATCATGTTTTTTTTTTGTTTCGGTAGTGAGAGATTTCTCTCAAGAGAGAGAAATCTTGTGAGCTAGTGTTGGATTTGAAACTAGAAATTTGTCATTCATTTTGTCTTTGCATTCTTTGTTTCATTCTAACGATGCTTGGGATGATCCACTAGGGCTCTTTTTGAACCATGGTGGGTGGGGCTCTGCCATGGAGGATATGAAGTTCAGAGTGCCCCTAGCACTATGATATTTCTAATTTGTAAGTTACAATTTATACGATAACATAGTTAAGGTTAAATGTATTTCACTATATTTTGTTATAAGTCCTTGCATGCATTTATCATTCATGGAATTCAACTCCTACATTTAGGAATCTAGCATTGTGGCTACAATGATGAAAATTACTTTTTCATGTTTCGTCATATGCCTTGCACTGAAAGAAATAGATAATAACCTACCCCTTGTCTTTGTCTTTTTAGGGTTCTATAGTAGCCATCAATTTCCATATAACTACTCTTCCTTCAAACTTTATCCATTAGATTATTGGTCCACACACGGAATATGATTTGATGCCAACAGGGAGTTGATTTTAGCATTTTTATGAATGAAATTTCACCTCTCATGGTGTTGTATTTTTCGGTGTTGTATTTTCCACTCTAGCTGATGCATAATGGCCATTCAAATATTATGAAATCAAATATTATTATTAAATTATCAATTTTGATCATTTCCATTGATATTCTCCCTCTATGTAGTAGTTAAGGGATTCCCCAATTTCAAGTATATCTATCGTTATTCATTTAGTGGGAGGAGATGGAGTTGATTTGTTTCAAGCACATTTATCAATGCAACATGCATCTACATCTACTGAAGGTCTCAAGCCATTACCCTCTATTGAAAAACTCTCTTCCATCCATACATTCGCATGCTCATTATTTCTCTCTTTATATATTGTAGTAATGACTTGTCCGTATAATTCTAATGCACACCTCAAAATTGATGAAAACTCCAACCAATTGTCTATATAATTCTAATGCACACCTCAAATTTGATGAAAATTCCAACCACTTGTATGTGTAATTCTAATGTTGATCCAGATTGTTTTGAGATAAAATGAAGGTGGATATATAACAAGGAAATACATATAGATATTGCAAGAAACATAGAGATACAATAATATATAATTTCTATTAATGAGAGAAATGTACAAAAATGGTAAAATTACAGAGTAAATGAGCTTTCTAGAATGGTGGCAGCTTATCTATCAGATTCACCAAAAGGTTTGTGAGTCGTGATGGGGGTAGTTGATATGTCAACTACTCGAGGGCGTAAATTTTTCATGTGATCTCCATTTGAGGCAGACAATAGCTCAGTGGAAAGGTTTAGACAAGAATAACACATTTCGACTAGGCCTCCACTATAATATCTCGCTTGGAACCCGAAATGTCAAAAAAAATGTCATTTAGGGCCTCAAAACAACCTTAGAAGTTCAGGACCCAAAAAACTATAGAAAAAATTCCAAAGTGGTAAACTATTTTTTGAGAAAATGGAATAGGTGTGTGGCCACCGATATCCATCTAGATCATTCCTCCCCCCTTAGGAAGCAATGGCCCGCATTGTTTCAAGTTCACATGGGAGATGCGGAGGATTTTATTGAATCTGAACCTTGGTGAGTTTCTTTCCTTGTTGAAGAAGTTGTTATCTTTTTACTTGTCATTAGCTTGTTGAAGGATTTCATGAACCTGTTGTTGGAGGGGTTCGATCTGTTCAACCAATCTAGCTGTAGGATATTCCTGAATGTGGAAGGATTTTATCGGTGAAGATTCTACATGAATATCTATATTAATGGGGGATAATGGTTGGAACCCCAACCACACCTGAAAAGGGTTGTGGCCTATAGATCTATGAAGGGCTCTGTTACAGCTTGGCTTGACTGGGCAATGTGAAGGCACCTTTGTACGTGAGGAAAAATTATATTTGCGCTCTTCTACAATCTTAACAACGTGATTTTGTTGAATAGAGAGGGCTTGGGCCAAGGATATAGTGGTCGCATTGTCCTTTTTTCACCTTCTGACCAGACCCTGAAGAGGCGAAACTTTGCGATATGATAGATTACTTTGTGGAATTTTTTTTCGAGACATTAGTTGGAAATACCTCCAATTTCCTATAGAGCTGACCCCCCATAGTAATAATAACACTACAGGGTAGAGACTCATAAACAACATGACACTTCAACATATATGGTTGGCCTAATAGAACATCACAGACTTCCAGTGGGGAAACATCAGATAGCACATCATCCTTGAAGGGCTTGATGTCATAGGATGGACATCACTATTGGGTGATGTAGATATCTCATCCTGTGAAGCCACCTGATGCTGTATGGTTGCGGGTGTAGTGTTGTCGGAAATACAACTGATAAATTACCTTTATTGAGATGACATTCTTTTGGCTTCTGGTATCAACAATGAAATGCAGTGGGGTCCCCTTTACCCACATCTATGAATGGAAGATGCAATCCCCCTCCTTAGGATCCTCTGGTTCTTTTGGTTGGATTTTTGTGGTTGTAATGGTAGCAATGGGTTTTGCATTGATGATTTGTTTCCTTCTTCTTTTTTTTTTAATTAGAGTCCAATTTGGGGCTCGAATATTTTCCTTTGAGTTCAACCACCAATGACTGTTTCAAGCGACATTCATCGGTGTTGTGCCAAGGGATTTTGTGGAAGTCACACCTCTTTTCGGTGTCCTTCATCTTCTTGATACCTTTATTTTCCTGTGGCTTGGATTGGTTGTATTGAGGTTATTTTTTCTGTGAGTTAGAGCCGCATTTACTATACTTTTGTTGTTGCAAATTTGCATACCTGAACTCTCTCTTATTCCACTACTTCAATGTATGTTCAATTTTGACAACATATCAATAAGCGGCTCTGAGTGACAAGATGTCTAGAAACTCTATTTCTATTTGGATGTACTTGTGTAGACACCCATAATATTTTAGAGCCAGATGTCACTCAGAGTCTTTGATACCCATCTTGGTGCACAAGGTATAGAAGGTATGTGTGAACTCTGACACTATTTAATCCCTTTCTTAACGCATTGTGGTCAATCTCATGTACTAATCGTCATAGTTTATAGCACGGTAATAGTGTTCCTTGATGGATTCCATAAAAATATCCTAAATGGGTTTGGCCTCAAACATTCCAGACTCCTCTGTAGAATTTTGTTCCCAGTTCTGAATGACCATTTATTGTAAATAACTATAACTATTTAGTTTCCCAATAAACATTTTTCATGATTCTCCAATATTTTAGGATATATTATAAATATAGTTATTCAATGCAATGGAATTATTATTTTGTTTCATTATAAATAATTATTGCATTATTTTTGTATAAATACAGTTATTGAGAATTATTCACTACAACAAAATTATCATTTTGTTTTTGGTGTGGTTCATACTTCAAGTGATATGAATAATTTGTTTGCTTTTCATATATTTTTAATATGTTAAATCTCATAAAAATTAACATTTTGGTTTGAGAGTGGATTGTATAAAAAAATAAAATTTTCATTTTGTTTCATAGTGGATTAAATAGATATTTTTAATAATTGAAGTATACACATGTTGTGAAAATTATGATGGTGTTTAGGTTTCTCAACATAGTGTTATAGTTGTTAATTTTTTTAAATGAAAAAAAATTATATAAATGTAGAAATATTATATATTTATCAATACTTTTTACAAAATGAAGAGTGTTATATGATATATTGATTATCTTAAAGAGAATTTATTTTTAATCAAATATTTAATAATGTTAGCACAAATTCTTGCAAGGGGGTCATTTTCTCTCCAAGATTCGATCCCGTGGCATAAACGTGAAGAAATGGGGCTTAAAGAAACCATCAAATGCATTTTATTCATTTGCAGGCATGAGCGCCAAGCGCAACACACAGAAGACATCCATTTCAGACTTAAGTGCTAGCAAATGAGCGATCCAGGATTCAACAGTGAGGATCAATCGATGGAGCAGATCGTCAGTCATTGAGTAAGCCAAAGCCATGGGGTTGCACGAGTTGTAGCGCTTGAGAGGGACACGTGGTGCACGATTTCTCTCTATCGCCTCTTCGCACATCACGACTTTGAAGCACAAGGAGCAGCCTCCTCCCAACCGCGAGATACGAAGTCCCAAAGGCGTCCAAGACCCGAGCCCACAATATTGCCGAGATGATCAGGACCGTCCATCCAGAGGGATGCATGGCACGCGATTAGGCTATGTTGCCACCTCGCTTTTCGTAACTTTGAAGCATAAGGAGAAGCCTCCTCCCATCCACGAAACGTGAAATGCCGAAAGCACCTTTGAAGATAGGCACAGGGTCATAGCCCGTGGTCACTTGGGGGCGATAGAAAGAACTGCGCAAAGGGTTGAAGCGTCGGGTTTAGCTGTAGAAGAGATCACCACATTCTCTAGAGACCAGTTCAGCTCAACCTCGATCTTGGTCCTCGCTAAAAATAAATGAAGGTGGATGGAGGTAGTTGAAAACTCAACTCACTCATTAAATGCAAAGCATGGAGGTTCTGGCAGGTAGCCTGCCCGAGATGGTCCTGTATGCTAGTTTTCTCCAAAAGAGTCATGTCAAGTTCTCGTCTGACCAGAGGGGTCTGCACATGCTATTTTATCCTTTAATGTTTCAACTATCCCCCCTGCAAGAGCCATGCTGAGTTAAGGTGGTGTCTGACGAAATATTTTCGTCCAGGTTTGACTGAAGAGATGCCATGCCTTGGAGGTCCGAGCACACCTCTATTGGGCAAATTTTTCTGAGTATATGTACTCATTTTTTCAATTTTTGTAAGCATCGATGGTAGAGCATAGCTCCCTATTGTAAAGCTTTAATCCAGCCTCTGGTTTTCTGATTATAGAAGAACATTTGAGACTTCTTGTTTAATGGCAGCCAACTTCTTCTTTTCCTCTTTTCCTCTGAATCTAAGATCCCGGGCATGAATGATCCAGTCGGTTGTTGCATTACTATGTTATATAGGTTTGATTTCATTAGTTCTGCAATCTTCTTAGGTTCATTTTGAAGTTTATTCGGCTCCGAGAGGATCTCATAGCCGAGACTTTTCCTCTTTTGTGAAGACTACTGGAAGACTAGACGTCCAGAGAAGACTTTATTTCTCCTCATTGCCCTCCCAATACTCACCACTATCATTATTACTGGCTTAAGTTAGGTTAAGACCTCGTGTGTCACTGTTGTTCCAGCCCAGTTTTCTGAGTTAGAACAATACTGTTTCAAGTTTGCTTCCATCTAATTACCCCTTTATAAACAAATCGTGACATAAACTGATGGGCGTCGAGCTTTGCTCCTACTGCAATCTAGGAGTGACTTCCAATGCCAACATTTCTGGTGCCATTACAGGGGACGAAGTTGAAAATTTTCCTCGATATTGAACGACATTGAGCCTCTAATTCTGAAGGTGCATCAGGTATCAGAGCCTTTGAAGATTGCTACTGTGCACCTGGTGACTCCATTGTGACGACTCCACTGTGGCGAACCTGCCGTGTTAATTGTGGCTTTCAGAGGCAGACACACACAGTCCCATCCACAGCTGCCTCTAGCTACACATGAAACTGATCCAGAGGTGGTTCTCAGAAGAGGAGAGGCCTTTGAAGGAGAAGCTTATGCCGCCGAACCAGGTAATCCACCATCTCCTTCTATAGGAACTTATTTTTCTCCTCCTCAATTTCTTAGCAGACCTTTTTCTGAAGTTTCCCGTTTCCTAAATTTTGGGAGTGTTCCTGTTGAGTTTTCCACTCCTAGTCTGGGATTGGAGGGAAAAATCCTTGTCACTCACCTCTCCCCTGAAGCTGTACCTTGGCGTAGACCCAGGACCACAAAATATTTCCCCACTCCTAGCTTTACCACTCCTCCTCTTGTTACTGTTGCCACTTCTACACAAAGAGAAGCATATGCTGACTTAAGCCTGTTAGCCTTCTCCCTAAATCCCCTATTGTTTCCCATTCCACTTAGAAGCTCATTCCCAGTATCCCCTTTTCGAGCTCCTTCTCCTCCAAGTTCTCCTCCACCTAATATTCCCATGGCAGGAGAAAATCCCCCCATGACCAGAATGGAGGCTATAATAGCTGCTAGGTATGATCCCCTTGTGTTACCTCAGCCTCTCAATGCCCTTCCAGTAGATGGTTACCTCAAGCAGTTGCCCAAGTTTACAAGCGAAGGGGACATAGCTGCAGAAGAACACCTTGAAGCCTTCTATAGTTTTACAGATGATCATGTTATCATGCATGCAGATGTATGGATGAGGATTTTTGTCCCTAGTCTTAAAGGCGAGGCTAGAAAATGGTTTAGGGCCCTGCCTCATGGATCTATTGATGGGATTGAGTCTTTGGATAGTGCCTTTTTAAGCCAATGGGGAGACAAAAAGGACTTCATGTATTACATGACTAAGTTTGGGTCTTTTAAGAGAAAGGAAGGAGAGTCTGTCTCTGACTTCTCCAAAAGATTTAATAAAATGTACAATAAGATCCCCACCGAGATAAAGCCCTCTGAAGCCTCTGCAAAGATCACTTTTGCCAGCACTTTTGATCCTGATTTCTGCCTCCTGCTGAGGGAAAGGAGAGCCACCACTCTAGCTCACATGCAGAACACATCCATGGAAGTATAGTCTAACATATTGGTTGTTGATTGACTTAGGAATAAGGCTGACAAAGACATATCTAGGAGAAGAACAGAGGCCTCCTCATCCCATTCCTCTCCCCTTCCCCTTCAGATGGATGAGGTAGCTAAAGTACTTAAATCCCTTTCGGCTAGGATGGAGAAGTGGGAGTTAGAGGGGAATCCCACATACAAAAACCCCCAGAATACTGATAACAGAGGTTTCAAGAGGCCTGGTAACAATATGCCATGGACTTTGCCAAAGGAATAAAGAAGTAGAGACAGGGATGATCAGAGGATTCAGACCCCTCTCTAGGATAGCCTAGTTGCTCATGAGGAAGGGGAGGAGGTGGATGAACTCGACCCTGAGATCCACTACATCGAGGACACTTCCCTGTTTCCTCATTTGACTCAATCTGCATATGAAGAATCCATTATCAATACTCAAATCAATGAGTTGAGTAAAGGGGAAAAGGCCAGCAACACTCCTAACAGATATAATCTCAGGTCAAAAAAGAAAGAAGGGGAATTTTGATAGCCAAGATCAGCCCCTCATAGAGAAAAGGCCTACTAAATCTGCAACAACCACTACTAAAGAAAAGAAAACACAGAATGCCTCGCCAACAGCCAAGGAACCTGCCTCCGAGGTAAGGGAATCTCCTAAGTCTCTCTCCTCCTTTAGTTTTGAGCATGAGATTCAGAAGATTAGAATTCCTGTACCCCTATCCGAACTAGTTAAAAATGAATATTTCAAAAGGTCCCTCTCCAAGCTACTACAATCTGAGCCCCCCCATCCTTCCACAGACTCAATAAATCTCCAAGATGAAAAGCTAGTAGCCATCCTAGGTCCCATGGTAGAAGACAGATATGATTCATCCCCTCCCTTCTACACCTCCCTGAACATACATGATAAAGTGTTGCATAATTGCCTCATGGATTCAGGAGCTTCCCACAACCTTATACCCAAAATAGTCATGGAAGAGTTGGGACTAGAAGTTACAAAGGCTTATCATGATTTGTACTCTTTTGATTCAAGGAGGGTGCAATGTCTTGAAGTCATCAAAGATTTGGTGGTCTCTTTATTTCAGTGGCCAATGAAGAGTGTGGTCATGGACATTGTGGTAGCTGATGTTCCCCCCGAGTTTGACATGTTGTTGTCTAGGTCTTGGATTAAAAAACTTGGAGGAAAATTACAGATGGATCTCACATATGCCACCATCCCAGTCTTTGGAAGGGAACACAGGAGGTTGTATAGAGAGGCCCAGCTAGCCTATATTGTCAGTGATGAAGCAAACCCCACCAATCATCCCATCTTTGCACTTGACACTGATTTGGGGTCTAGTTTATTGCAGATCACTGAAACTCTTGATGCCCCTTTACAGATCAGAAAGAAACCCATTTTTAATCAAGAGATACTTCCTCCAACCACCTCTATTTGGAATATGTTCTTTGATGGAGCTTCTTCCAGTATAGGCGCTGGCGCTAGAGTGGTTTTCATGTCACCTCGTCAAGAGACCATATCCCTGCCATACAAGCTGGAATTTGAAACTAACAACAATGTGGCAGAGTATGAAGCTCTTGTTCTAGGTATAAGGGCTGCAAAAGAAATGGGAATAATGGAGATGGCAGTGTTTGGAGATGCTGAATTGATAATCCAACAGGTCAAGAATGTCTATCAGGCCAAGCATCCTCGGCTCAGAAGTTACAGGAACGAGGTATGGGACTTGATTGATAATTCCTTCTCAACTTTCAACATTTCTTTTGTCCCAAGGGAGGATAATGCTTCGACTGATTCCTTAGCAGTCTCAGCTAGTCTCTTAAGGATCCCTTTGCCACCGAAGATCAATTGTGGGGTTGAGATAAGATACAGGCCATCCATCCCGAAAAATGTAAAGCATTTGAAGGTATTCGAAGATGACCTTGAAATCGAAAAATTTCTTCAGTGCATCGATGAGTTTTCTGCATTGCACATTGAGCAGGACCCTGATCCCGAAGGCGACCCCCACTCTGAAGTTTTCTTAAATAAAATTGTTAATCACCATATTTTCCAGTTGCCCAACAACCACATTCCAAGGGGACTAGTCCCTTTAGAAAGATTGTTTGATGGGAATGTTGTGGCAGTAAAGGGTAGGGTTTCAGATGAAGGTGCTGACACAGCTGAGTGCAACATTGGCACACAGGAGGAGCCTCAGTTTGTCAAGTTATTGAGTAGTTTGACCAGAAAATAGAGGACCAAATATACCAATTTATTAATAGAATTTGTCGATGTGTTTGCATGGACCTATGAAGACCTCAAGACATATGACACATCTGTCATTGAACACAAGATCCCACTAAAGGAAGAAGCTAGGCCATTTAGTCAAAAGCTGAGACAGATAAACCCTATGTTGTTGCCTATCATGGAAAGAGAAGTGAAGAAGTTGTTAGATGCCCAAATCATTGTCCCCTTGAGATATTCCGAATGGGTGGCCAATTTGGTCTTGGTGAGGAAGAAAAGTGGCAAAATCAGGCTTTGCGTCGACTTTAGAAATCTTAACAGAAGCTCAAGAAAGGACAATTACCCCCTGCCTAAGATGGAACACATACTGCAGAGGGTAACTGGTGCATCTAGAATATCCATGATCGATGGGTTTTCTGGTTATAATCAAATATCGGTCATGCCCGAGGATAGAGAAAAAACGGCCTTCACCACTCCTTGGGGCACATTCATGTATGCCAAAATGCCCTTTGGATTGATGAATGCAAGAGCAACATTTTAGCGAGCCATGGATATAGCCTTCATTAGGGAAAAAGATCAGTTTGTGGTGATCTATCTGGATGACATCACAGTCTTCTCTAGGTCTGACAAAGAGCACTGTTGTCACCTGAGAAAAGTGTTCTTGAAGTGTTGGAGGTTTGGCCTATCCTTAAACCCCAAAAGATCTGTGTTTTCTATGAAGGAGGGGAAATTTTTAGGTCATATAGTATCAACAGAAGGAGTGAGGATTGATCCAAGAAGGGTAGAGGCAATTCAAACTCTATCACTTCCCCCATCTAGAAAGGAAGTTCAGGCCTTTTTAGGGAAGATTAACTTTCTGAGGAGGTTTGTCTCAAATTTCGCTGAGATGGTGAAGCACATCACAGCCATGCTCAGGAAAGGAAAAGAAGTAAAATGGACTGCTGAACCCAGGGAATCTTTTATCCAAATAAAAAGGGCATTGACTAAGGCACCTGTGCTGATTAGTCCTGACTATTCCAAAGACTTCCTAGTTTTTTTCTTTTGCTTCTTTTGATACAGTAGCAGCGGTCTTGTTGCAGAAAAATGAGGAAGGGTGAGAGAAACCCATTGCCTTCTTCGGTAAATCATTAAGAGATGCAGAAATTAGGTACGAGATCATGGAGAAGCAGGCCTATGCCTTGGTGAAATATCTCAAAGCTTTTAGAGTCTATGTCTTGCACTCAAAAGTGACTACATATGTTCCTTCAGCCTCTATGAAGGACATCCTTATACAGCCTGACATAGATGGGAGAAGAGGTAAATGGATTTCCAAAATCCTGGAGTTTGATCTGGAGATTAAGCCCACTAAGTTCATAAAGGGGCAGGGTTTAGCCAAGCTGCTAGCTGAATCCAATTGCAAAGCCTTAGGGATCAGCTTCATTAATGCCTGCTCAGGAACTCAGCAAGTTGATTCACCCAGCCAAAGTTCTCGGGATGACTTGCCACCAACAGAATGTGCCTGGTATCGAGACATCTTGTACTTTCTACAAGAGTTGAGGCCCCCTGACAGAATGGGTAAAAGTAAGGGAAGGTATTTAAAGCTCAAGGCAGTCAAATATTACCTCATTGGCCAAGTCTTGTACTGGAAAGACCCTCTAGGGGTGTTGCTGAAGTGTTTGAACCCATAGGAATCCCAGAAGGTTATATTTGAATTCCATAATGACCTTTGTGGAGAAAATTATTTTTAGAATACCACAACTCACAAAATTCTTAGAGCTAGGTACTACCTGCCCACCTTATTCACCGATGTCTGTAGAGAAGTCAGAGCTTGCATCATATGCCAAAAGTTCTCAGGAGAGCAACAGCTTAGACCACTGCTACTGAAGCCTGTAGTGGCTTCAGTACCTTTTCAATAGTGGGGGCTGGACTTCATCGGGGAAATCCATCCTCCCTCAAGTGGCCAACATAGATGGATCCTGACTACAACAGAATATTTCACCAAGTGGATAGAAGCTGCCCCCACCAGAAGCGCATCACACAAAGTAATTATCAGCTTCCTAGAGGATATTATAGCCAGATTTGGCTATCCTAGCAGGATTGTCACCAATAATGCTTCTTCGTTCAAATCTAAGCCTTTGATTAAGTTCTGTGAGCAGTTTGAGATCTCGCTAATTCATTCCACCCCCTATTATCCTCAAGGAAATGGATTGGCAGAATCTTCCAATAAAATCCTAATCAAGCTCATTAAAATATTATTGGAAGACAATAAGAGGGCTTGGGATTCAAAGCTCAAATTTTCCCTATGGGCCGATCAAGTGACAACAAAGAAGTCCTTGGGCACCTCGCCTTTTCAGCTGGTTTACAAAGCAAAGGCAGTTTTTCCCACTTACCTCACCTTACCTGTGTTGGAAATACTAAGACAACTGAGAGGGGGGGGTGAAACAGTTGTTTATGAGCTTAAACAATTTTATACCTTTTAAACATTATTAATCTTACTTCAAGTGATCATCAACAATATACAGCATATGGACAATAAAAGTAAAGACCATTAGTCACACATAAAGTACACACAGAGACAGATTTTCACGAGGAAACCCATAAAGGGAGAAAACCTCTTCTTCTTCGAAATGATAGGCA
>JZKD02S1636526.1:180211-199713 GCA_000966675.3 Picea glauca
GCTTAAACAATTTTATACCTTTTAAACATTATTAATCTTCCTTCAAGTGATCATCAACAATATACAACATATGGACAGTAAAAGTAAAGACCATCAGTCACACATAAAGTACACAAAGAGACAGATTTTCATGAGGAAACCCATAAAGGGAGAAAACCTCTTCTTCTTCGAAATGATAGGCAGTCTTTTTCAGTTCTGTACGTCATTTACAATTGAGAACTAACTCAATGTGAGGCTGCTACCTCTGTTTTACAAGCTGCAACTTGTTTGAGAGCACCAACTCTTTGGTTTCTCTAGCACCAACTCCCTGAATATTCCAGCACCAATTGGATGGAAGCACCAACTTTCTGAATGTTCCAGCACCAACTGGATGGAAGCCCCAAATTCCATTTACACAAGCTCCAACCTGTATAACAGAGAACACTTGTTCTCACTAGCACCACCCTGCCACCCTGGTTTCTCTGGCTGCAACCATATGGAAGCTACAACTCCCTATGTTCAAGCACCTACTTGAACCTCTGAGGACAACAGTCCTCCCGAGCACCTCCCAACCTCTCTAAAATGTAAAAATAACGAATACACAGACAATTTCCCTGATAAATCAATTCTTACCTTCCTTTCTCTGTTCTGTAAGTCTGATATGTTCTGCTATTCTGCTCTGTGTTTTCTCTTGCTCTGCTATTCTTCTCTGCGTTCCATTTCACTCTGCACATCTTCTTCCTTTCTTATCACGCATCCTCTTCTGTATTCTTCCTTACTATTTCATTCCTTTCCTCACCAGCACAGCCAATCTGACACAGTCTGGTTCATCTTCTTTTATACACATGGGCACAACGTTTCAACTTCCCAACTCCTTGGGCAAAATGACGACAATTGTCCAGCCAACCGAAACGCCAACCGATCGACAACTAATTTGCAATCATGAGTCTGTTTCACTAACGGATTTGTAACTGAAAGAGTTAAATGTGTGTGGAAGAACAGTAACCCTCCGATCAATTCAAGCTTTATCCGCACCGTTGGATAATATTTATTATTCTTGCCTTTTAAATCAGGTTTCAACACTTTCATATGCTAGCCCTCCTGAGCTTAGCTCCTGAACAATGTGACCATCACTCCATAACCACAACCTTACCCCGTCGGGGCTATGGGGTTTGTGATGCCTCAATGCATACACCCACGAGATTCTCGATCATCCAAATACCGACGCTCCTTTCATACACTAGCCCTCCTGAGCTTAGCTCCTGATCAACGTGACCATCACTCGGTGACCACAACCTTACCCTATCGGGGCTACAGGGTTTGTGATGCCTCAATGCATAGACCCACATGATTCCTGATTGTCCAAATCCCGATGCTCCTTTCATACTGACAGTTGGCCCCCACTGATCGGGGTTTTCAATACCACGATGCGCCTGTCCACAGGACTCGCAATTCTCTGATTCTCGATCCTTCGATGGGTCTCGGTCATTGACCTGTCAACAGTCCTTTCGGCGGTCGCTAAAATCTGCCATCTGTCCTCCTAACAGTCGATGTGGCCCCACGCTCCTAGGCCTTATCGGGAAATCGTGTATCACGATTTTCCAATGCACGAAACCTTTGCTCCTGAGATCTCCGATATCCAGATTCTCCGATGAAGCCTCCTTTTGAGCTTCTCCCGATGACGCCTGATCGCTGCCACACATCCTTCCAAATGGACGGTCCCGATTATGTCGAGATTTCGAGACTTTCAATGTCCCGGTTCTCATGACCTTGAGAAATCCGATCTCCCGATGGCTGATATCTCGATGACAACTCCTCATGTTGAGACCTCTCTTCTTGCTCCCGAGGCTTATCTCCCTCGCAGCTTCTACAGATCTGACGGTTGTCGGCGAACCTGCACCTAATCTAATGAATCTCGCTGCGTTCGATCATTCACTGCTTTCGATCATTTACCTCTCTGAACTTGTCTTATGTTTGCATGTCATCTTCACTATTGCCATCAATGACAACCATTCGTTGATTCGTTGTCTGTTGCCAACACGCATTCGTTGTCTGTGCAATATTTGCCAACAACCTGTAGCAAATTTCTTTCAAGATTATGAAGGAGAGATAGATCATATGGTCAAAATGATTCATCAGATGGTGGAAGTACAACAGATCAGGGAACAAGTGATGGACGCAACTCATAGTCATCAGCAAAAAGTCAAATAGGCCTTTGACAGGAAGGTCAGGAAGAAGGAGTTTGAGATCGGGGATTTGGTGCTTAAGTGGGATGCACCCGAACAGGATAAGGGAAAACACAGCAAGTTTGATGCCCTATGGATCGAGCCCTTCAAAATCTCCGAGGTTTTCTCAAATAATACGTACAGGTTGCAGGGTTTGGAGGGTGAAGAGGTTTTCAATAGCCTAGTAAATGGGCATTTTCTGAAGAAGTGTTTTGTTTGAGCCTTAGACGGCTCCTTTGTTTGTAAATATTGTCCTTTTGGTTCTTTGTTTATTTTTATTTTTTGTCTTAGTAAATGACTCCATAGCCCAATAGAAAGGCACTGAGGCTGTAAAATGAGTTCTTAGAGCATCGCAGGGACGAATTTATCCCCCATGGAGCCTAATGTTAGAATAAATTATTGCAAGGGGGGCGTTTTCTCTCCAAGATTCGAGCCCGTGGCCTAAACGCGAAGAAATGGGGCTTAAAGAACCCATCAAATGCATTTTATTCATTTGTAGGCATGATCTCCAAGCGCAATACATAGAAGAAGTCCATTTCAGACTTAAGTGCTAGCAGATGAGTGATCCGGGATTCAACGGCAAGGATCGATCGATGGAGCAGATCGTCGGTCATCGAGTAAGCCAGAGCCACGAGGTTGCACGAGTTGTAGCGCTTGAGAGGGACATGTGGTGCACGATTTGGCTCTATCGCCTCTTCGCGCATCGCGACTTTGAAGCACAAGGAGCAGCCTCCTCCCAGCTGCGAGACACGAAGTGTTGAAGGCGTCCAGGACCCAGGCCCACAATATTGTTGAGATGATAAGGACCGTCTATTCAGAGGGACGCATGTCATGCGATTAGGCTATGTCGCAACCTTGCCTTTTGTAACTTTGAAGCACAAGGAGCAACCTCCTCCCATCCACGAAACGCAAAATGCTGAAAGTGCCTTTGAAGATAGGCACAAGGTCACAGCCCGTGGTCACTTGGGGGCGATAGAAAGAATTGCGCAAAGGGACGAAGCGTCGGGTTTAGCTGCAAAAGGGATCAACGCATTCTCTAGAGACCAGTTAAGCGTGACCTCGATCTTGGTCCTCGCTAAAAATAAATGAAGGTGGATGGAGGTAGTTGAAACCTCGGCTCACTCATTAAATGCAAAGCATGGAGGTTCCAACAGGCAGCCTGCCCGAGATGGTCCTGTATGTTATTTTTCTCCAAAGAAGTCATGCCGAGTTCTCGTCTGACCAGAGGGGTTTGCACACGCTATTTTATCCTTTAATGTTTCAACTACCCCCCCTGCAAGAGCCATGCTGAGTTAAGGTGGCGTCTAACGAAGGATTTCCATCCAGGTTTAACTGAAGAGATGCCATGCCTTGGAGGTCTGAGAACGCCTCTGTTGGGCAAATTTTTCTGAGCATATGTACTCATTTTTTCAATTTTTGTAAGCATCGATGGTAGAGCATAGCTCCTGATTGTAAAGCTTTAATCCAGCCTCTAGTTTTTTTATTATAGAAGAACATTTGAGACTTCTTGTTTAATGGCAGCCAACTTCTTCTTTTCCTCTTTTCCTCTGAATCTAAGATCATGGGCATGAATGATCCAGTCGGGTGTTGCATTACTATGTTATGTAGGTTTGATTTCATCAGTTCTGCAATCTTCTTAGGTTCATTTTGAAGTTTATTCAACTCTGAGAGGATCTCATAGCCGAGACTTTTCCTCTTTTGTGAAGAATGCTAGAAGATCGGACGTCCAGAGTAGACTTTATTTCTCCTCATTTCCCTCCTAATACTCACCACTATCATTATTACTAGCTTAAGTTAGGTCAAGACTTTTTCTCCTCATTGCCCTCCCAATACTCACCACTATCATTATTACTAGCTTAAGTTAGGTCAAGACCTCATGTGTCACTACTTTTCCAGCCTAGTTTTTTGAGTTAGAACGATATTGTTTCGAGTTTACTTCCATCTAATTATCCCTTTATAAACAAATCGTGACATAAACTGATGGGTGTCGGGCTCTGCTCCTGCTGCAATCCAGGAGTGACTTCCAACGCCAACAAATAATTTTAAAGGAAAATTATTAAGTTTATTTTTTTTATTTAAAAAACACAATATTGTTTGTAACTTTGAAATTATTTATCTCTTGAATTAAGAATTGTTTTCTCATATATGGTAATAAAAACTTTTTTAACATGATAAATAATAAATACTAGGCATATCAATTGATTTAAAAATAACTAAAAAGTTAACAATAAAATATTTCAATCTCTATATATACAAGGAAGTATTAATTATATATTATGATTAAAAATATTTAATTATTATTTATTTAAAATTTAGAGCTCTCAAAAATCATTATAATCTTTGAGGAACGTATGAATGAAACATGACACTCGATCAACATAAAAAAAGAGATAGAAAAAAAGAACATAGCAATTCCACATAAGTTGACTAAGATGAATATAACAATGCATCATGTTTTTTAGGAACATCACTATGAAATGTAACCTTTAAGGAACATAAGATAATGAGAACAATTAGACATAAGGAACATAGAAATGTAACATAACCATATTCAATCATAGTCTTGGACAAGGTAACATAATCATAGTCAACCATAACTCTTAAGGAACATAACCATAACCATAACTCCTAAGGAACATAACCATAACCACGGTCATGGCAAACCATAGTCAATCATGGTAAAAGTAGATAATATACAATGATTAGCTCCATTAATTTTCAAAGGTGAAAAATGGAAATCATGGTATTTTAGTATGATCAACCCCATTAGTTTTGAAAGGTGGAAAATGTCACCCATGAACATGTATCAACATTTTTTACTTATATGATTTTGCTAATTAAATTATAATAATAATTGATTAATTTGATTACCAATATAAATCAAATCACTTAATAAAACTTTAAAAAAACACAATTTTTTTAAAACAAAGTTGTAAATACCATAGCATACGAGAATGACCGGGACATTCGAGGCCTAACATTTTATATAAAAAGTTAAGAAAATCTATGTAAATTATTAAGAGAATATTTTTAGGTTGTGATGCCAGAGTGGTGGACATATCGTGACAATGTGAATTAATAATTACACTAAAAGGCATGACATTATAAATTATAAATTTACTCCACTATTAACCTTTTATCATTTTACATTATTACATTTACATTTGTGCCACTTTTACTTATGACAGCCACATAATTACAATCATTTCATGTTCATAATAACCCACAACTTTTCGGTGTTCAACAATGAGTTAAAAGTTGTGCTAGTTCGATATATACTTTTAACAAAAGTTATTATATCATAGTCTTATCATTTGTCATTTGTATTTAAAAACAACTTTTGCTTGAATTGATTTTACTCATGGGACATGAAAGCTATCTCCTCTTAAAAAAAATTGGTAGTGTACTTTTTGGTTCTCCATACTTTTGAAAAAGGTATTATATAATATTCTTATCATTTTCCATTTGTCATTCTTCTTACTCCTTACCAAAGGTTAGAACTAAATAGATGAGTTTGTAGTTGACTTTGTATTAGTTTAGTTATAATTATAAATTTTCACTTATTCTCTAATGTAAAACATTAGAGAAACAAATTATTTATTTTTATGACATATTAAAAGTGAATTTTTTACCATTTTTTTTTGGAAAGATTTGAAGTTTTATTACTCAGCCACCACTTTGGATTCTTTGAAAATATAAACTTTCATTTAATCTCATTGAAAGTCTTGCTAGTTTAACATTATCATTGACAATTTAACCTTGGACATATGGCCTTGTACTTTAAATTTCTTATATTGCATCCCAAACTTTGGTAAACATCAAAAGTTTAATTTTTCTTCACGAAATTCCCATCACTACATTTAACATTGAATTCTTGCATCTACTCACCACTTTATTCATTGTTGGACATATAATCATTGCCTTATTCATTATTTCCCCACAATAACATTTATCATAAGAAAATTTGGATGCATCTCCTCAACCAATGCACTACCTTCAAAGCATATAACAACAATTTAAGAAGTTGCACTAGCAACATGAGAGATAGAGCTAGTGGCAACTACCTCCACTAGTTTTGCTTCTTGTAAACTACATATTCTATGGCCATTGTAACATGATAATAAGTTATATCTTGGGATCTATCGAAATAGAACAAAGAACTATGCTTCTATGTAAACTACGTCTTGCAAGGCCTTTGTAACACAATATTATTTGGATCTTAGAAGGGAACAGTGAACTATGAACTATGTTGCTCAGAAAATGGTTCAGCTTCAGGAACTGCACATGCACTTGACACCTTGGGGATAATATTCTTTGTGGTAAGAGTTCATTAATTTCACATTTCTTATAAATCACGTTACTAGATACCTACAAAATCTGCAAAATTTACCTAATATGTTAGTTCCCAGGATAATATTAATTAGAAGAGAGTGCATATTGTGATAGAGTACTTATTGTAGTTGTTAGAGGCCTTAAAAATTGTCTACTTTATACGAATACCTAAGCATCTCAATTCAACTCACCCCAATAGTCATATGTTAATCCATGGACAGAACCATAAGTTTAACAATATAGAACTAGCTATTCGATTCTTGGATTGTTTATGCTTTGTATAAATTACAATAAAAAATGAATAATATGCATTACCTATATTCAAGCGAATTGCTTGAGCCATTGATTATTCTCCAACTTTATTTCAAGTACCTAAAAGAAAAAATTATGTACAATCTTGAAATTAACTCTTTTTTTTTTTTTTTGATATGAACATTGAACACTTTGATATCATTGAAATTTATCACACAATTTCTCTTAACATTGAATCACTACTACATATGGGGTCAAAATAAAACAAAAACATACGACGATAAGGATAAAATCAATCATGTCGTTGCAAATTACAACATAATTTAAAATTTTAATATTTTTGTTTCTAGGTGCCTCGATGAAGGTTGGACTTTAGACGAACATCTATATTCGTTGATATTTCAACAAAACTAGAGTATAGTTCATCAATCTATCGATGAACCTAGAGGATGCCAACTACCCATTTGAAAACGGTTTAACGATCACTGACTTGGTCATCTTTGACAAATTCAAGAATTGTAGGGAGATCGATAGAGGTTAGTGTTTTCGACTATTTTTTTGCAGGTGCGATGGTTATAAAATGGTTTTATGTGCATTGTTTGTTGCATCATTTATTAGTATTTTTTCTATGTGCTATGTGCCTCAGATCCAATTATTGATCTTCATAGCTCAAATTTTGTACTTTGAAGGTTACAAATTTTTAATATAACTTTGTCTCTTTTTTAAATACCCATATTGGATCCCTAACCCTTACACCCTCTTTCAATTGGGGACACAAATTTTTCCCTAGGAAATAGGTATGAACATGTCTACTCAATTCCATTTAATTATTATACAATTTGTCTTAGTGTAGTTATTTTTATTGTTTGATTTTATTACTTGTTTATAGTCAAGATTTGGAACTTATGTGGTAAAAATGTGTGGTTTTGATTTGGAACTTATGTGGTAAAAATGCATGGTTTTAATTTGTTGATTAATTGTTGATTACTATCATAAACCTTTAATAAATCTATGACAAAAAATGGATTAATTCTCTAGTACATATGTGATCAATATAATTCGATGACATTTGTAACGTAAGAATATATAATTTGTATAATAATGTACTGCTATTGCTTCAGTGGATTTTGTTGTAAATATAGGAAATACCAATGCCAACACATGAAGATAGTCACGGGATGATTGCTAGGTTAAGGGATACATTGGAGGAACAAGTCAGTACTAATGGGAAATGTTATTTCCCTTGCAATCAATGCAGGGGATTGAAAAGAAGAAGACTTGTAAGGAAAATAGTTGAAAGACATTGTTTTACATGTGGGCATTGTGAAGGGGGGCATTCATTTCGTCCCATTGTAAGTTAGTCATTATGTATATATTTGTATTGATTGTATTTATAAAATTTATTTTGTTTTAATATTTGTTGTATACACTAATGTTATTGATTATTTGTAATTGTAAAGATAAATCCTCCTAGGTGTGTGTCACCAAATAAATATCTACCAAGTAGTAATAGAAATATTATTGTACAATATCTTGTGAAAGACAGTATGGATATTGAAGATCAAGTCAATCCTATGGAAGAAGATGACACCAATAATATTGTTGAGTCGAATGATGGGACTGTTAGAGTTACTTCACACACACCTAGGATTTATTTTTCCTAAGGTTTTTCCTATTTTTATTAGTCATTATTCAGTCTCCTATATTCTAGGAAGAATATTCCTCTAGGGAGAATATTCTCTTTAGTTTTCACTTCAGTTTGACTAGTTAAGTGGAGTCTAGATGCTACATTGGTATTATCACCATGCAACATTGGGATCATCATCAGATAATGTGAATTTTTCTTGGGATCATCATCATACTAACGCATTAATCATGATTCCTTGATCTCCTCCTCACTTCACTATGTTTCAGTTAGTTAATTGAAGATTGGTAGACTAGTTAACTCAGCTAGGTGGAAGTTCACTCTTGTAACTACCCGAGAGACTAGACTAGGTGGAAGTTTACTCTCATAATGATCCAAGTGGATATCGGTGTTTACCCACCTTTTCCAACTCACTCAAAACAATTTTCTGGCAATTTTGGCAATTTACTAGTTTTAGTAGTTCTTACTTCTGGGGCCATTTTGAGGGCCTAAATGAAGGTTTTTATGGATAGAGATTCTCAAAGATATACAAAGGAATGATTGAGCCCCTTAAATTAATCTCCTCGACGATACTTTTCGAACGAGCCATTGTGCGCCCCAAATAGAGATTGCATGCCAAAGTTACGCCCTGGGAAGTTGATACACCAAACTACCCAAAACAGGGTCCAAAAAATTGTTGGCTTTTCATCTTCTGGGGTTAGGGTTTTGGATATTATTTATGATAAAAATTCCTTTCGATCCTCATTTTAAAATATTTATCTTCTTGCGAATGCAAGTAGCGGACACATCTCTTCTTTAGAGATAAGTTGCCACCATTCTAGCGAGTCTTTCACTCTGTATTTTTACAGTCTTTGTACATTTTCACTCATTAATAGAAAATTGTGTATTATTGTATCTTTGTGTTTATAGTTTCATCTCTGATATATTTATGTTATATTATTGGATATCTGAGATATCTTTATACATTGCTTTAGTATTCCTCCGCTCTCATTTCGTGCCGAAAATAATATGGATCACGTAACTGTTGGTGTGTGTCCAGATCACTCTAGACCACCATTATGGTGCATCGGCTTCTCCTCCAGTGTGAATTGGTTTAGTTATACAGATTATTTCATGTGTAAATTATTCATTATTCATTTGGTTAATGAGAATTCTTCCATTCTTTCTCCCTTGCTTCTTCTTTCTCATATTCTCTTTGCAAATGTGTGTGTCAATTTCTAGCTAGATCTATTCTGTGCAGGTTCAACACATTTACATGGTATCAAATTCGACGGATTTCTAAGAAAAACACACCATACTCTTTTTGCGGGTATTAAAGATTGAAGAACACATAAAATATGAATTATTCATGGACAATACTTCTCACACCTCATAACTATTTGGAGTGGAAGCCAAAAATTTGCTTCAACTCAGATGCATAGGCTTGTACCAAATAACTATGGAAATGGAAGTGGAGCATGATTCTGCCGATGAGAAAAATGACTTTCCCAATAGACAAGATATGGCCATAGGATGTATCATCTAGTTTATTTCTCCTGAAATTCTCCACCAAGTATATGATGACTCACAAGACTCAACTCCAAATGAATTATGGACGAGATTTGAGGTTCTATTCGGGAATAAAGAATATTTTGAAGATTGCATGCAGGATATTGGAAATATAGATCCAAAAGAGAAACCATCAAAAGATCAAGCCTCTTATTCTTAAGAGTCTTCTACACAAGTGTTTGCACAAATTTGTATTCCATTAATTGCAGATGATATCTACTCCATTTTAGATTTGATTTCTAAATTTCATGTGGAATATATATTTCATGCATCTCAGGGGTCACATGCAAACACTTTTGCATGCACCATGCCTGCATATCATGGGACAAAAAGGGAGTCACGCACATCAAATTCAATTATGGTATTTTCTGAGAAAATTTTGTAGAAAAAAATGGATGTTTGAATTCCTCTCAGAAAAATATCCAATTTCAAAAAAACTTCGCCCAAAACGGAGTCTCAGAAGTGAAGTTATGATCATTTAAAATCCACAAAATTTCATCATTTTTCCGGAAACGGCCACATGGTTTTCAAAATTTCATCCAAACTTTATTTGGATCTTCTTCATTACAAGAAGAGAAAGTGGATATGTGTGGAAATCTCAATGGTAAATCTACTTCATCAGATCCATGCAGACATCTACATCTTCAACAAAATATTCAATGATCACAAACTTGCACAATTGTGTGGACTTCTTGGAGTGAAGGACAGGTTTGCTTAGCAACTATTTTTTGTTCCTTCTCATTTTTATTTTATTTTTTGTGTGCATTGTAATTTGAGTGGGGGGAGTTCCCATGAGGTTTTCCCTCTTTCCTTGTTTATTTTGTGTCTCATTCTTATATCCATTGTACAATGGGTACCTAACATGGCCTTGGTTGTTGGGACCCATTCATCATGTACACCCTAGTAGTGTTCAGAGGGGGTGTTGGAGATATTACACACTCATGTAGAATTATTTTCCTAAGTTTGATAGTCCAATGTTGAGAACGATTCCTTAGATGAGAATATTCTCAGAATATTCCCCTACAAAATAGGGAATTCATTTTCAGTTCAGAGTCAGTTACACTCAATTAGGCTAGTGGAAGTCACTCAGGCATGGAAACCTCGGTTTTATCACCAGCAGTTGCATGTGTCTCTCTCACTTCCACACATGTGTCTCATTTAACTGATGATTGCATGGATCAATTAATCAGTTAATTATGTGGAGTTACCTAACATGGTCTCGTTGTCGGGACCCATTCTTTATTTTCACCATAGTGATGTTTAGGGGGGATGTTGGAGTTACTTCACACACCTAAGATTTCTTTTTCCTAAGGTTTTTCCTATGTTTATAAGTCATTATTCAGTCTCTTATATTCTAGGAAGAATGTTCCTCTAGGTAGAATATTCTCTTCGGTTTGACTAGTTAAGTGGAGTATAGATGGTACATTGGTATTATCACCATGTAGCATTGGGATAATCACCATATAATGCACATTGTCCTTGGGATCATCACCAGACTAGCGCATTACTCATGATTTCCTTATCTCCTCCTCACTTCACTCAGTTTTAGTTAGTTAACTGAAGACTGGTAGACTAGTTAACTTAGGTAAGTGGTAGTTCACTCTCGTAACTTCCCGAGAGACTAGACTAGGTGGAAGTTTACTCTCGTAAATTTTGTGTGTACCCATAACACTCTATACTACCACTATGGTGCATTGGCTTCTCCTCCAGTGCACATTGGTTGAGTTATACATAGTATTTCATGTGTAAATTATTCATTATTCATTTGGTTAATGAGAATTCTTCCATTATTTTTCTCTTACTTCTTATTTCTCATATTCTCTCTACAAATGTATGTGTCAATTTCTAGCTAGATCTATTATGTACATGTTCAACACATTTACAGGGACAAATAGATTGATACAGGACATATTTTATTCTATCAATGAGTAAAATGATGATGATATTTATGATGTACCTCTACTTGAGAAGGTAGAACATCCCCTTTTTGAAGGCTCAAGAAAAAATATTCTCTTTGCCATAATATTTTTTGTGAACTTGAAGGTATTGAATGATATGTCAAATATTTGTCTCACACAAATCCTACGGTACGTAATATAATTTGTCACATATTATACGTAAAGGTCAACTTTATTTTTCTTTATTTAGTGTCAATTAATGTGTAAATTAAGGATGGAATATTTTTTATTACTATTATTTATTAACTAGTTATTTTTTTATGTTGTATATTGTTAGGTGAATTTTTCTTACCACTGTCAAATAATTTACTTCACACATACCGAAATATGTGTGCCATTATAAAAGATATTGGAATTGAGTAACCTGATGTTAATTCATGTTTGAATGATCATATTATATATTATGGACAATATGCATCAGAAACCAAATTTATGCAATGTCAAATATGTAGATATCAATCCGATATTGAGTAACAAAAAAGTTGTCTCATAAGGTTCTTCGTCATATTATGATAATTCAATGTTTACAATGATTGTTTAGGTGCCAAAGAATTGCATAGTTTATGGATTACCATGCACAACACAGAAGTGAAGATGGTGTTCTTCGAATGCATTAGATGGTTCTACATTTAGGGACATCGAAGAAAGATGGCCAATTTTTAAAGAAGAACCTCGTAATGTTAGGCTTTCGTTGGGAGCTGACTATGTCAATCCATTTGGTGAGCTCAAGTTTATTTACTCGGTGTGACCTGTTTTTTGTTATAAACAATAACATTCATCTGTGGATGTCACGAGAGAGGGAGCACACGATGTTGGCAATGATTGTTCCAAGTATTTGTTTACAAAATTGGTTTGAATGTTGTATTTTGTTTTTCTTATTCGTTGCATATATATATATATATATATATATATATATATATATATATATATATATATATATATATAAGGTAGTAATTATGTGTACTTTCACCCAATTATGTAAGTACCAAGTGTAAGATATGAATGTATATATTGAGCCTCTTGTCGATGAGATACTAAATTTATGGGTTGGCATCACCATGTACGACATCTCTAGACTAATAGGGAAAAAGAAATTTTAAATCCATGGAATACTTACATGGAAAATTCATAATACCCCAGGGATAACACATTTTTGCGGTATGTTAACATATTGATGTACTTTAATAGTATATAATTTTATGAAAATATGATGCATGCTTCTTAAATATAATTTCCATGTTACATTAATAATACTAACATTAATCCATATAATATTGCAGGTCTTAAAACAAAGGGTAAATTTGCATGTCCAATTTGTGGTCCTAGGATGAAATCGTGTCGTTCAAGAAGTATAAGAAAGGAGGTATTTGATGAGTATAGGCACTTACTCCTTAGGAACCATAGGTATCAAACTACATAAAAACATAGTTTCAATTTGAAATAATAGACTAGAATAAAACCACAAAGAATAACACCTCACCTATGGAAGTTGGAATATATATATATATATATATATATATATATATATATATATATAGAGAGAGAGAGAGAGAGAGAGAGAGAGAGAGAGAGAGAGAGAGTGAGAGAGAGTGAGACTAAATTCTTACCTGGACATTCTATTATATTCCAACTTCCATAGGTGAGGTGTTATTCTTTGTGGTTTTATTCTAGTGTGTGTGTGTATAATTTTAACTTGTATCAAATTATATTTATTGTATCTAACAATTATTGTTTTAATCTTATTAATTATTTGTTATAAATGTCTTCAAGGTATTAGTGGGCTTCCACAAGGAATGAAAATTTACCCTCTACAATTCAATAGGTTTCCCTCCTATGATCACCTACAAATAGCTCATTTGTTTGATACAATGCATATCGAGAAGAATGTAACAAAAACATTGTGGAGAATTGTAAATGGAATGAATGACAAAGAAAAAATTGTCGAAATTTGTACTAACATTCATGAAGCTAATCATGCACTGCAAAATGTGATTTATTCAAATAGAAATGAAGTACACTGAAATAGTCCTCCATGGTTATTTACAAAGAAGGAAAGCAATGTTGTAAAAGAGGTCATTCGTAAAATCAAATTTCCCACGAGAGTTTCTTCAAACATAAATAATATCTTAACAAAGTAAGGTGAATTTGGTGGGGTGAAAACTCATGATTGACATACCTTCATTAAGGTAATGATTTTGGACGTATATTTCTATATTGGTAAATATATGACTTTTTAGTATTATAATATGGTTTTATTTTCCTAAAAATTAATCATCCCTTTGTTGTTACAGTATGTTATACCTTTATCTCTCTTTGACATCTTTGACAATAGTGTAAAACAAGTTATATATGATCTTGAAAAATATATGAGGTAAATATTAATGATTTATATGTAAAATTGTTGTTGCTCAACTTGTCGACATATTTTTTACTTTCAATGTATATACATTGTTGTTGAAACCTATGATCTAATTTTTTGTATCATGTGTAGGTGGGTTTCATCTAAAGAAATCCATAAAGAAGATATAAAATATTGGAGAAGAGAAATTCCTCAGCTAATGTGCGAAATGCAAAAGTATCTACCTCCAAAATTTTCAATGCACAAGAACACTACCTCATACACGAAGTTGAGGAGATTGAAATGTGTGGACCTGTACACACAAGTTCAATGTGGATGGTGGAGAGGCACTTGAATTCATTGAAGCCTTTCGTTAGACAAAGAGAACTTCCTAATGGATCTATGGTGGAGGGTTATATGACATATCAATCGTTGTTGTATATTAGTTAGTATCTTTCTAAATTAGCAGCAAAAATCATGAAGGTGCCTCATATTTTTGGATCTCAATTCCATTAACAAATTTGAAGGGGAGGTATTGGTTGGGAAAGGTAGAATGAGGAATGTGAAAGGTAATTATATGGTCGATATCTATAATACTTTTCCTTAATATTGATTTATTTCTATATTGTACTTATTTAAGTTTTATTTAGCTTCCATGATCAATTATTATTTAATCTTTAATCTATTTAGTAATTTTATTTTTTTCATACAGTTGGTCGAGAGTGGGATGCACTACAGTTGTACATCGTTAACAATCTTAATTGGATGAAAGTATGGATAGAACGATGTAATATACAATGTAATGGTAGGTTATCATGGGAAGGGGTGGATACTTTTTTTAAAGAAGATCATTGTAATCCAGATACCAATCTTACTCAAAGGGAAATTGATTTAGCATATGGTTTAAAATATAAACATACAAGCATATTATTCACCCACATCGTGTTTTTGTTATTTTTCATTCTATCAATATAGGTCATAGTTTGTTTATTTTCTAAATTTTTACTAAGTCTAAATATTTTTATTCATTGACAAATATGGATTTTTTATGTGGGGCATATTGCAGTTGAAACACCACAAGGTTATGCAGTGCAATGATCGTAAATTTTGCTTCAAAAAGTTGGATGATAAGAAGAAAACCTATGATTATGGGATAAGTGCAGTCTTTCAGGTCACTAATGTTTGCTCTAGAAGTGACATGCATCCAAAAATATTTGAAAATAGATACTATGGGTATTTGAATGATATAATTGAGTGTGACATTAATTCCTTCAAGTTAGTTATGTTCAAGGTCAAATGGTACATGTTACAAATGAACGAATGTGATCCCAAAAGAATTTTTATTGAGCATGCCAATGTATTTACCATGGTTAATATAAGGATGTTTGAGCTAGGTATAGAAACTTATGCTCTTCCAAGCCAATGTGAGCATGGATTTTATTCATAGGTTCTCGTTAAAGAAGGTTGGTTGTACCTTGTTAGATATGATCCAAGAGGAAGGATTGTAAAGTATAATGTACCATAAGAAGATGATATTGAAGAAGAATAAGATGCATAGGAGCATGAGGTAGATGTACCATCAGATGAAGAAGTCGAAGAAGTTGATCCAGATGTAAATGATAATGTTCTTGATTATTGTATTGGCGATGATATTATTGAAAATGACTTCGATGATGATAATTTTTATATGGCCAATCCTTTGAATGTCAATTTTGAACCAGATGATACATATGTAGACTTGGATGAAGAAGAAAATGATCAATGATATTGTAGAAATTATGAAATGTATGAGTTATGTGATTATATCTTTTACATGATTTATTCTCTTTAAATTATTTATTTATATGGGTTCATCATCATCATCATCGCAGTCATCATCATCATCGTCATCCTCGTCCTCATCATCATGGTCATCATCATCATCATCATCATCATCATAATCATCATTGTATTCTTCATCATCATCTACATTCTTGTTGTCATCATCATCATCATATCCATTGTCATCATCATTGTCATTGTTATCACCATCACCATTCTCATAATCATGGTCATGGCCATTTTTGTCATCGCCATTGTCATCACCATGAATCATCGTCGTCGTCGTCGTTGTCATCGTTGTCGTCATTATCATCATCGTCATCATCTTCATGGTCATCATCATTAACATTAACATCATCGTCTTCATCATCATTGTTTTCACCATCGTCATAATCATCATCGTCGTCGTCATCTCCATTGTTATCACCATAAATCATCAACATCATCATCACATGCCATCATCATCATAATTTCCATTGTTATCTTCATCGCCATCATCATTTTCATCACCATTGTCATCGTCATCATCATCATCATCATCATTATCACCATTGTCATTGCCATAAATCATCATCATCGCACTCCATCATCATCATCATCATTTTCATCACCATCATCATCGTCATCGTCATCGTCATTTCCATGAATCATCATCATCATGCACCATCATCATCATCATTTCCATTTTCATCATCATTGTCATGATCACTATCGTCGACATCATCGTTGTCATCATTGCCATTGTTCTCATCATTGTCATCATCATTGTTTTGATCACCAACATTGTCATCATCATGATCATTGTCATTGTCATCACCATAAATCATCATCATCATCATCATTATTTTTCACCATCATCATCATCATTATTTTGCACCATCATCATCATCATTTCCATTGTCATCATCATCATCATCATCATTTTAATCGTCATCAGTATGATCATCATCATCATCGCCGCCATCATCGTCTTTTTCATCATCATCCTCATAATCCTCATCATCATCATCATCATTTTCATGATCACCATCGTCATGGTCATAATCATCGTTGTCATCATTGTCATCACCATCGTCGTCGTCATCATCATCATCATCATCATCGCTATAAATCATCATCATCATCATCATCATCATCATCATCATTGTGTGACATCGTCATCATCGGTTCCATTATCATCATTGTCTTCATCATCATGGTCATCATCATCATCGTCATCATTTTATTTTTCATCATCATTAACATTGTCATTGTCATCATCGTTGTCATCTTCATTTCCATTGTCATCATCATTGCCATTGTCATTACCATCGTCATTGTCATAATCATTTTCATGACCATCATCGTTGTTAGCGTCGTCATTTCCATAAATCATCGTCGTCGATGTCATCATTGCCATAAATCGTCATCATGGTCATCATCATTAACACTATCACCATCATTGTCATCGCCATCATCATCATCATCGCGTGCCATCGTCACCATCATCATTTCCATTGTCATGAGCATGGTCATCATCGTCGTCGTCGTCATCATTGTCATCATCATCAACATCATCATTGTCATTATCACCATCGTCGTCGTCATCATTGGCATCATCATCATCATCATCATCATCATCATCATCATCATCATCATCATCACCACCACCACCACCACCACCACCTCCACCATCATCATCATCATCATCTACATTGTCATCGCCATAAATCATCATCATCACGCGTCGTCGTCATCATTACCTAGCAAAATTCAGTGGGTTTGTCTTTTAGATAACATGAAAGGTTACTGGAGTGGCTTGGCCATTTTATCTACAATGAAAAGTCCCAACTATTGTGAGATATGATTAATCACAAAATATAACCTAAACTACAAAAATTCAACCGATTTTTCTTTCAGATAATTTCATAGGTGACTTGGAATGGCTTGGAAATTCTATTCACAGTGAAAAGTCCCAATTATTTTGAAAGATGATTAGTCACACAGTATATTACAAACCAACTAATGAGATAAGTTTCCCAAGTTAACAAGTAAAATAACAATATAAAAAATCCATAAGCTTGTTGAAAGCATATCTCATGTAAAACACATTGAAATTCCACAATATTTCATTTTGACTAACAAACATATCAAAAATTCAATCAAAATTAAAATTACATATTATATTCTACAAGGAAGATGAGAAGAAATTAAAATTTTAAGACGAGAAAGAATAAAAGTTTTAAGACGGGAAATCCATTGTTGAAAATGTACATCGTATGCATGAATGTGACATATCAACATGGATCCAAGCAAAATGACATTGTGATCCTGGAGTATGTAAGTGGATCAGAGTATGATTGAATCCATATCACGCTCATGTATCACACGAAATCTGGTATCACGAGGAATCACTAGTAAGAATAATGGACTTCAATACTAGGAAAATTTATTGAAAACTATTATGGTTTATTTGGTTACAAAGTGATTGTTATAGTTTGGCTCTTCGACCTTTTAATTATTTCATTGCACTATTGTAGAATGATCAAATGTGCTTGAGTTGTACTAAAACTACAGTTTCTCATTTGACCTTAAAAGGACTATGGCCACTAATTATGGATTTTAGAAGTTTTATTTTAACTCTTCTTTTTATTTAGTATCAAATGTAGTATCAAATGCTCTGGAAATTTTATGATATCACTAAGATCAACCATTTTAAAACTCCATAGTCTTGAATCTAAAAGCAAAGGACAATAATTTATTCAATGAAATATTAGAAAAAGTACTGAGATAAAGTATTGAGATCTTCACTATGATATGTCTCTTATGTTAACAAACTAAAACTTATTTATGATATTTGAATTGGGTATTGTTGAAAAAATAGGGTTTTTTTATGATAAGAAAAATTAGGGATTAGGGTTTGTTTATGATAAGAAGAATTAGAGTTTGTTATGATAAGAAAAATTAGGGTTAGTTATTGAAAATTTAAGGTTTTGTTATGATAATAAAAAATAGGGTTTGTTAATAGATAAATCTTAATTTTTCAATAACAAACCTTAATTTTTCATAACAAAACCCCTATTACTATGTATCATTTAGGGTTTGTCCATGATAAGAAGAATTAAAGTTTGTTATTGTAAGAAAAATTATGGTTTGTTATTGAAAAATTGGGATTTTGTTATAATAAGAAAAATTACACTTTGTTATTCATAAACTCTAATTTTCCATAACAAAACCTTATAATTATGTATCTTTCTAATTATAATTATGTACTTTTTTGTTTTAGCACCTTATAATTTTCCATAACAAATGCAACATCTTATTCATCGAATAATCTATTGTTCCCCTTTGTTTTTTCTGTTATTTCACTGGTCTGTCATTAGTGTTCCAGCAGCCAAGGAGGACCCTCATATGTATCATTCTTC
>JZKD02S1636526.1:199763-214562 GCA_000966675.3 Picea glauca
TCGAAATTAAATTGTTTAAAATAATAATCAAATACTAACATACAAAATGTAAATACTTTTGAATTGAAATTAAATTATTTAAAATAGTCCCCAAAATACTAACACAAAACATAAGTAATTGAACAAATTTAAACAATAATAATAATGATGACATTAAATAAATAAAAGATTATATTCAAAAATTAACAATATTAAATAATTATATTATTATTTTTTAAAAGAAAAAGTCTTCAATGTAAATCAAATGTCTAAAAACATAAAAGTGATTGATATACATGGTCGGCAATGTAATAAGAACAATAAAAAGTGTACAGTGATATTGCATGTTGTATATAGAATATAGAATAGTTGATAATGCCATACTTGGATTAGTTACCATGAGGTATTATATAAAAATATTAATTGGAATCGCCTATCGGTGTTTAACAGCCACATGTTATGTGGTTGTGCTAGTTGTTATACATTATTGATACCTAGATTATTTTATTATCGGACTAATGCTTTGTAAGATTAGAAATTGATATGAACCATCGTCCTCGAAATATTTTCCTGTCACTTAGTTGATAACAATGGAAAAAGTGTAACTATGACGTGATGGAAGCATCAATTCACTAATGAGTAGCATCGCTTTCATTCTATTTGTGTTAGTAGACTAAAAATTTAACCCGACCATTGTAAGTGTGGAAGCTCGCATCGACTTCTTTTGTTTCTTCCAAGCTTGAATACAGCCTCTATGAAACATATGAAAGACACAACAAACTCGTTCTTCCCATCCAACTCAATCTCATACAGACATAGAGCATGTTGTATCAACGTTTTGACGTGCTTTTGTCTGAACTGAACCAGGCTCTAACATATGAAAGACACAACAAACTCGTTCTTCCCATCCAAATCAATCTCATCCAGACATTGAGCATGTTGTATCAACATTTTGACGCACTTTTGACTAAACCGAACCAGGCAACAGTCATTTATCCCTCCTCGAGGGAGCCGAAAGAGACCTAGTTCATTCCCATTCATAGTCATTCCACTAGTCCAAGGGGAGTTTAAATATGGCATCCGGCAGATAAAATTTCCAATCTATCCATTTTTGGCTGCATCATGTGAGCCCGTCAATATCGTGGGATGAGTAATCATTGGTAATGGGGTTGATGTTTTTCTTCAACACCACGTATGGGTGATCCTGATTATTTTCGGCACGAATTGAGAGTAGATATATAATAAATAAATGTATAGAGATATATCATATATCCAATAATATAACAGAGATATATCATAGATATAACCATAAACACAGAGATACAGCAATACACAATTTCTATTAATGAGTGAAATGTACAGAGCTATAAAATTACAAAGTGAAGGACTCGTTAGAATGGTGGCAACTTATCTCTGAGAAGAGATGTGATGTCTACGCTTATTTTCAAGAATATGATTGTTACAATGAGGCTCTAAAGTCCTTTTTAACATAAAGAAAATCCAAAACCCTAACCTCAGAAGATGAAAAACCAACAATTTTTTGGACCCCGTTTTGGGTACTTTGGTGTATCAACTTCCCAGGGGAATAATTTTGGCATATGATCTCTGTTTGGGGTGCACAATAGTGTATTGGAAAGGTATCTATGAGGAGATTCATTTTAGGGGCTCAATCAAAGGCTTTTTTTTATCAATGAGGTGCCTGATCGCGAAAAAATGTCGTTTAGGACCTCAAAATGGCGCTTGAAGTTTAGGAATCGAAAAACTACTAAAAATAGTAAATTGACAACAATTTTTTTTGATCCAGTTGGAATAGGTGGGTGGCCACCAATATCCACCTGGATCAATCTTCCCTCCTTAAGAAGAAATGGTCTCCATTGTGTTGATTTCCTGAGGGAGAGGGGAAAGTGTTTGTTGAATCTGAATCTTGGCGAGTTTCTTGCCTTGTTGGAGAAGTTGCGCTGCTTGGTTTGTGGGAGGTTGTCGAGAAACTAATGAGATGAATGTGTGCAAAAGGAATATTTATTCTTTTCTTCAATCTTGTCGACCTGCTTCTACTAGATAGAAGGTGTTTGGACTGAGGCTGCAGTGGTTGCAATGTTCTTTTGTTCACCTTTTGAATAGATTGTGAAGAAGCTAAATTTTGTAGTATGATATACTACCTTGCAACTTTGTTTAAGTGGGACAGTAGTTGGAAATGCCTCTGTTATCTTGTAGAGATGACCCCCTAGAGTAAAAATGACACTACAGGGTCGAGACTCATAAATAGCATGGTGCTTCCACATATATAGTTGGCCCAAAAGAACATTATAGAAATCCAGTGGGTCAACATCACATAATACCTCATCCTTGAAGGGTTGGATGTTGTATGACAATCGGCACTGCTGGCAGACATAGAGATATCGTCCGTGGTGAAGCCACCCAATGTTGTATGGTTGCGGGCGTGGTGTTTTTTACAATCCCAATTGATTGAATTACTCTAATGAGATGAGGTTCTTTTGGCTTCCGTTATACTCAATAAAATGAAATGGGGTCCCCTTCACCCACATCTGTCAATGAAAAAGGCACTCCCCCTCTTCAGGATCTGTTGGTTCTTCTGGTTGAATTTTTGCAGTCATGATAATAGAAGTGGGGTCTGTGTCGATGATATATCTTCTTCCATTGTTTTTTGAATCATTATGAATTAGGGTTCAGATCCTTTTCTTTGATCTCAGCCACCAATGATTGTTTTGAGAGACATTCATCAGTGTTGTGCCAGGGGATTTTGTGGAAATCACAACACTTTCCAGTGTCCTTCTTCATCTTTTTGTTACACTTCTTTTCTTGTGTCTTAGAAAGGGTTTTCAAAATATTTTTTGTTAGGGTTGTCTTTATCATACTTTCGTTATTGTGTATTTGCAGACCCAAAATCATGTTTGTTCTAGTGTCTAAATTTCTTCTTGATTTTTATAGCATATCGATAGGTAGCTCCCAGTGATGATATGTCTAGGAAATTCATTTCAATTTGGATGTACTTATGAATAGCCCTACGGTATTTTAGAGCTAGATGTTGCTCAGAGTAATTGATGCCCGGATTAGTGAGCAAGGTATGGAAATTATTTGTGAATTCCAGCACTGTTTGGCCCCTCTCTTGCCACAGTGTGGTCCATCTCATGTATTGGTCGCCATAGTTACCAACAGGTTAATATTGTTCCTTGATTGCATCCACAAAAAAATCTCAAGTGGTCTCAACCCCATATATTCCAGACTCCTCTGTGGAACTTTTCTCCCAGTAAGTTTCCCACCAATGTTTAAAATGGGGGAGAGCCTTAAGGAGTGTGAAGGAGATATTTTTCCTATCGAATAAATTGTGAACAGAGAAATAACCTTCTAACAAATTTAACCATTTTTCTAGGGCATTTGCATCTATTTTTCCTTCAAATACAGGAATATAAAAATTAACTTGTACCTTGAAAGGAGAGGTGCCTCCGAAGTGGTCGCTTGATGAAGACATGCATTTTTTTATCAACAGGAGTTGAAGGATGTGAGAAACATTCTCTATCATTTCGTCCATGTTTCGAATGAGAGCTTGCTCAAGAAACAAATTAATAGAATATTTTTCTCCATTGTTTTTATTTTATTCCACCATGGAGGGTTTCTTGGGCATGCGAGAGTGATTTTCCTCGAGATATACAAGCTCCGGACTCAACTTGCTATACTGGGACCACATTGAGGACATGCACTGAAAAACGATCAAGAGCAACCTACTCTGATACCACTAATCCTGATTATTTTGGGCACGAAATGAGAGCAGATATATATTAAAGAAACGTACAGAGATATATCAGATATCCAATAATATAACAGATATATATAAGAGACATATATAAGATATATAACCATAAACACAGAGATACAATAATACACAATTTCTATTAATGAGTGAAATGTGTTGGATTACTGAGAGGGGGGGTGAATCAGTAATAGCGTAATTATAATCCTTTTTCTCCAAATAATCCAAGTGTTATATCAATATAGAATTATTATCCAATAATGAGCAATAAAAAATGAACAATCACACACATACACAGTACACCAGTGTTTTATGTGGAAACCCAAATCGAAAAAAAACCATGGAATGCTTTATCTTATGTCTTGAAAAATTACATCCATTGGAAGCACCAACTTCCTTTGTTTTCTGTTGCAACTGGAAGGAGCCTCCAATCCCTTAGTTTCTCAGGCTACAACCTGAGGGAAGCTCCAACTCCCCAATTCTTTAGCAACAACCAAAAGGAGGCTACAACCCCCTATGTTCTTCGACTACAACCGGAAGGTGGCTACAACCACCTATCCTTGCCCCATCCAACCGCCTTGAAGTAGAAGTAGAATGATGGAACCATTGTCACACTATCACTATGAAATATACTGCTATAAACATGTACCAATAAAATTGAACCATGCATCAACCTATACCTCAAATTGTAATCAATCTGTACCATAAACAAGTGCATCAACCATGAATCAACCTATACAAAACAATCTGCAATCAACATGTACCATAAACAAGTGCATCAGCCATGCACCAACCTATACCAAACAATCTGTAATCAACCTGTACCATAAACAACTGCAACCAACCATGTACCAAGTATGTACCTATCATGTTTCAAGTACTCATAAACTATGACTCATCAATATGTACCAACATCATCAACTATACACATCATGTATGTGCCAACTCATCAACTACTTGTCTCAACCATGTACCCAACTTGTACCTCAACCAAAATCCCTCATCAATTTCATCATCCAAATATGATTTGTAACTCTGTAATAGACCTAGTGTACATGATCACATACCTGCAAACCTTCCTTAACTTTAACAACAAGAGACTAGAATTTTCATCAAACATTTCTTTAGTCTCACAAGACTAGTTTTGGATTAGTCAACCCTAACTTGAAATAATCATAACTTTGTACCTGTAATGAATAAAGATATGAAACTGATAAACAATGTTCTTCAGTGTGTTTTATGCAATTCCTCCAGGTTTCACTACTTGGAACCTCTCAGAAAAGGAGTTAATGAAAAAATGGCACACCTTGCTGAATTTTGGCTTATTCTAGAGAGCGACCTTGTAGAGCGTGCCCCGCATGGATTATTTGTTGAATTGATCTAAAACTTAGAAAGCATCATCAAAAGAATTTATCCTTCCTTGAATTCTGGCCTTATTTTCTTCACTTTCCTCAGAAATTCAGCTTAGATATCCTTTGGTTACTTCGGACACCTATAGGTATTCAATATGCTCAAGTGTGTCTTAAATGAGAGAGACTTGTCTCTTATTTATACTCTCCAAGTAGCTTCCTTAAAAACATCTTCTAGGTCACTTTGACCACTTTCCTTATTTTAGGGCTAACCCAATTCTAATTTCTCCATTAAATTTATTATTGAATTAATTTATTTTGTATTTACTTTGAATTATAGTACACTCATCACTTCACTTTATTATTTACCTTTTAAAATATCTTAAACTACTTTGACTACTTTGACCTTTTGGGGCTTCTAGATGACATATGATGGTCCTCCAACTTCGTAAGGCCATAACTCTCAAACCGTGAGGAGTTATGTGACGTTCCACATACCACCAGAAATGGAATGACATGTACTATCCATATATAATAGTATTACCTGAAAATATATCAAAACTCATATCGTTATCCATCAAACAAACTTGGGTCCATTACCCAAACCTGGGTTCTCCAACTTCTCATGGCCATAACTCTCTAACCGTGAGGAGTTATTTATCATTCCACATACCACCGGAAATGGAATGATAAGAATTATCCATATAGGATAGTTACCATGACAAATTCAGTAGCGTTCATCTCATTATTCCACAGATAAGCATGGGTTCTCTAACCATACTTCTAGTATAACTCAATCCATAAAGCATCTTCCCGTGAGGGCTTTCACCATAAGGGGACCACTTTGGATTTCATCCAGTTCTACTTATTATCAAACATGACAACACAATAATCTGCCATTTTTATATCAAACAATATTGGGTCCATTACCCAACCTTTGTGCTACAGGGCTTTCTTCAAGGGTTGACATCAATGACAACCAACCTTAATCAACAATCTCCCCCTTTGGCATTGATGGAAATTGTTATCTCTCCGGGAGTCTTTCTCAGGTTGTATCTTGAAGAAGACTGGTAACTTAAAGTGTAATTGTTTTTGTGTTTATGTGTGGATCAAATGGGATAATTGACCTACTGGATTGTTATCAATACAGTCAAATGTATATAACCAAATGAGACAATGATTTCAAGAATCAATGATCATATAGATAGCTTAAATGGTGGGTAAAGAAGGCTATGTTTATCAACCAAATCATATGTATGATGGACTGAATAAATATAGCAGTGATTACTAATCAATCAATGTTTATGAATTGATAGGATGAGATGACAGTCACTAGCAATTAGACAAACATAGATCAATAACAACCATGAAAGTACAGGAAAAGAAAGAAATGGAAATCTGACATCAATAAATGAGAGAAACTTGTGATCTGTATTATATCATAAAGAAAGTCTATAACAGAAGTAGTGTAATATCAGTCTCTCCAGACTTGAACCCCTCGGTCTATCAAAATAACAGGATTTATAGCCTTTACAAACAGTTTCCTGATCCTGAAAAATTGGATTTGGTTTGCTAACAATAGTAAATATATCACAATATTTCAAAAATAATGGATCTAGTCCATTTCTCAAAATCGACTTATCTTCAACATCTCTGGTCTTCAACGGTTGTTCAAAAAGCCTGATGTGTCATGATAGGATGGTGTCTTCCTTCGATAGCTGGATGATATTCAACAACTATAACCGATATAAAATAACTTTAAAACCATTTCCTTTATATATGTCGTGAATCTTTGAGGATATGTAACAAACTTTGAATAAATTGATGTAGATGATTGTATTTGAAATCCCCAATGATCACTTTTCTATCAAAAGTCTCTATCTCGAGCTTAAACTCTATCTTTCCCCTGCTTCTGCTATTTCGGTTGCTTTCTGGCCTGGGATAGGTGGAATTAGCCACCAAAAGTCTTGTGATTCGGTGGCCAAGAATCCCCTTTGAAAACCGGGCAAGGTGCCGAAACTGCAGATTACTCTGTCGCAACCCATAATGTTGGCCATGATATTTGGTCTTGAATATTTAGGAGCACTCTCTGTTGATGAAGGAACAAGAATAAGATTTGTATATTGTACTGGAACAATTTTCCTTTTAGGTTTCTCCCACCATGTTGCTTCTAGAGACCACCACTTGATCATTAGTCCATGATGGGAAAATGCAACTAGGCCCTCTCCATCTGGGGAAAAGTTCAAAGCTGAAATTCCTCCAGAAGTATTAATGGCTATGTCTCCTTAAAGAGAACTTGCAAGACCTGGTGGTCCACTTGCATCAAGGACCTTCAGTTTTGTAACACTTTGCAGGTCATAGACTTGAATGTAAAGGGTACAAGTATCTTCAACTACCTCACCAACAACTAACCTTGTATAGCTCTAGTTTAAAGCACCATCAAAAAGGCATGCACCATCTCCCTTAATACTGCCATAGAAATTTGTAGACAAAACTTGCGTAGTACTGAATTTCCAATATCTATAGTCTGTAATATATAATTGGTCACCTTTTCCAAGTAGGGAAACACTACTTTTGGGGAACTTTGTACAATTCTTACGAGAGTCATAAGAGAAACTATGTGGACAGGTGAATCAGAACCTGAAGTCCAGATTTGATTTTCAACAACATGAAAAAACCCTAACACATCTTCCTTTCCCAAACTTGTAAGAAGATTCTCTTGTATTATCATAGCCATCACTAGATTTGGTATAGAACCCGTCTTTGTAGATATTCCTCCACTTAGGCAGTCAATAAGAAGGAAAACATCACCAGTCAAATGAGGTATATCTGAAGCAGTTTTTGATTGCTATGTATTCTCCATCCCTTCTGCTAGGAGTTTAGTTGTAGTGGCACTATGTCTGCCATTGATGGTCATGACTAACTTGACAAGCTAAGGAGCAACTGTGACAGCTCAATTTGACTAAACCAGGCTAGGATACCAAACAGCTAATGCTGCACCCACGATTATATGTGAAGCATTTGCATGTTGATTTGTTCCCCCAATCATAGTGCTCCAATCTTAAAAGATGTGATTTTAGGAAAACCTTTGAGCTCTGAGTAAACTGGTTTGTATAACAATACAAATCATCTCTAGCACAAGGGTTTCTTGCTCGGTTGTATTTGCTGATATTCGATGACATGGCAATCTTCACCAGCGTTGGGCTACTATTATTTAGTGTTGACACCTTCAAAATCTATTTATTTGGGCGTAAGATCCTTTAACCTCTATGCATGAACCTGAAATAATCTATTATCAATATGGCACCTGCAATCCCTGGCACTTGGTGGTGGTGTTAGATCATTAATGAGGTGAATATATCAGTGTTTTCACTTAGCTTGTTGACTTGTGGCTTAATTCATAACTTGACTTGTGACATGGCTTTGTGTGTTGACCTGTAGCTTGCATGGATAATCCTGATACAACACTGCCTTTTTCAATTGTGACATCTAATAACAACACCTGTAAATATGACTGAAGAGATGACTATAATATCATGTTATTAGACTCGGTGTTTTGCTTGACATGTGGAACCATTCCACAATAGCACCAGTTCGAATAGATAGCTACAAGGTAAAGGTATTGGGCTCAGCTTGATTTGAATGTGTGGCATGTGAACTCGGTTTATCTGTTGGTTTGTGGATATGGATTGACATATGGAATTTGTACTATGCACGCGATAACTTAGAATTAGAATTAGAATTTGACACTTGAACACACACCTCATTAATTTGTGTCTTTGTAATGCAAGTTTAAGACAGAGTAACAAGACTATCGAGTAAACAAGATCAATAGGAGCTTTATCAAGGTTGATTGAGAAATTGGAGATGCATACATTTGCCAAAAAAGTTAGAAATGAGCGTATGGAGAAAAAACTCCAAAAAATACCAGTACATTTTTTTATCGCTAACATCTAGCTCCAAATGGGATGGAGACCTCCTTGCAAGGTTTCCAAGAACCTAGTAGTTCCAGTCGCCTTTAGCATTGGGCATGGAGTTATCTGGATTTTACAATTGATCATTTTTTAACCTGTAGTGTGCCTGTATCCTGCTCTGCTTATTCAAGAAATCAACAATTGAACATAATATATCTACTCATATGAAGAGCTTATTCTCCTACCCCTACTTCTAAGCAAATCTGAAACTTGGTCATGTAAACACAGACTTCCATAACAGCCATTGGAGCAACTTTAAAACTGAGATGACCTGATCTCTATCACTGATTAATAGAAAGTAACTGAAAGATATCAACAATGATAAATAAAATTTCAGAAAGACATACTCACCAGTGAATACTGATGAGTAAAGAAAATCTAAAAATTTCAGAGGATCAGAAATATATAACTCCATCAGAGTTGCCACCGGGTCTCTGAAAACAAGATCAAAAGCATTCTGATTCACAAAAAATAATTGTCCTTCTATGAATGTCTCTCTTCTTGCAAATAGATGTCTTCCTTGATAGTCTTTCTGTTGTCCCAACTGAGAACTGAAATATTGTTGTTGTTGGTGGTGTTGTTGACTGCTTTCACTAATCTCAGTGTTGAATGTAGATAGCTCAACCTTTGCTGCAGATCCAGAACTATCACACACTGAAAAAATCTGCTCATCATCGTTTTCCCGATATCTGTTGTGATTTCCCTTTGTCTGCCAATCCGAAAGCTAAAGGCTATCCTTAGTATTTGCTACAAATTTGAAACTGTCATCTAATGATATGTCAATCTATTGATTACATTTTTAATTTCCGAAATGAATAATTTGATCTTCATAACAATCTAAGACAGTAAATGCATTTGGTACAATGTCAAAATCATCTACACTAAGCTTGTGATTTTGTAGGTCACCAATCTCTTGGTCATAGGAAGAGGTATCTTCTATTATAGCAAACTTTTCATGAATGTTTAATTCCTTATTCAACAAACTAAATTCATGACAACATTCAGGATATAAAAATTCAGATGAAAACTTTCCATTGTAAAATAAATGAAATGCAGCATGAAAGTATGCCAAGGAATTAATACTTCCATTTGGAAGAGACCAGCACCAGTCAAGAGCAATCCCCTCTAATGAATGCCTGAAAAGATTAATTTGAACATCCTCATGTACAATTCCAAGCCGATGAATAAAGTCATGAAAATCTAGCAAGTATTCAGCTAACACTTCCCACTCTTCTCCTCAAAATCTGGGAAGACTATTTTCCCATTCATCTTTACTAGGTACTGGATGAGGGTAACCAGAAATACTTGAAAAATCACAGAATGCATACCTCTTGTTCATTTCATACCAATGGAGTCACCAACAGATTTCTAAACAATGGATTCACCACTAAACCTGTCCTTCATGGAGTCGTCAGATAGATGATTACAACCAATATAATGTCTAGTATTTGTCTATCATCAAAGGCTGGATCTATGTTGTCTCCCAAGGAAGCTAAGCTTTGATCTCCTCTCCCCAACAACGGCGCCAATTTGTTATCTCTCCAAGAGTCCTTCTCAGGTTGTATCTTGAAGAAGCCCGGTAACTTAAAGTGTAATTGTTTTTGTGTTTATGTGTGTATCAAATGGGATAACTAGCCTACTGGATTGTTATCAAGACATTCAAATGTATATAACCAAATGAGACAATGCTTTCAAGAATCAATGATCAAATAGATAGCTTAATTGGTGGGTGAAGAAGGCTATGCTTATCAACCAAATCATATGTATGATGGGCTGAATAAAGATAGCAGTGATTACTAATCAATCAATGTTTATGAATTGATAGGATGAGATGACAGTCACCAGCAATTAGACAAACATAGATCAATAACAACCATGAAAGTATACGAAAAGAAAGAAATGGAAATCTGACATCAATAAATAAGAGAAAATTGTGATCTGTATTATATCATAAAAAAAGTCTATTATAGAACTAGTGTAGTATCAGTCTCTCTAGACTCAAACCCCTCGGTCTATCAAAATAACAGGATTTATAGCCTTTACAACCAGTTTCTAGATCCTGAAAAATTGGATCTAGTTTGCTAACAATAGTAAATATATCAAAATATTTCAAAAATAATGGATCTAGTCCATTTCTCAAAATCGACTTGTCTTCAACATCTCTCATCTTCAACAGTTGTTCAAAAAGCCTGATGTGTCATGATAGGATGGTGTCTTCCTTCATCAGTTGGATGATCTTCAACAGCTATAACAGATATAAAATAACTTTAAAACCATTTCCTTTATATATGTCGTGAATCTTTGAGGATATGTGACAAACTTTGAATAAATTGATGTAGATGATTGTATTTGAAATCCCCAATGATCACTTTTCTATCAAAAGTCTCTATCTCTAGCTTAAATTCTATCTTTCCCCTGCTTCTGCAGTTTCGGTGGCTTTCTATCCTGGGACAGGTGGAATTAGCCACCGAAATTCTTGTGATTCGGTGGCCAAGAATCCCCTTTGAAAACCAGGCAAGGTGCCAAAACTACATATTACTCTGTCGCAACCCATAATTTTGGCCATGATATTTGGTCTTGAATATTCAGGAGCACTCTCTTTCAATGGTGGAACAAGAATAAGCTTTGTATATTGTACTGGAACAATGTTCCTACTAGGTTTCTCCCACCATGTTGCTTCTAGAGACCACCACTTGATCATTAGTCCATGATGGGAAAATACAACTAGGTCCTCTCCATCTGGGGAAAAGTTCAAAGATGAAATTCCTCCAGAAGTATTAATGGCTACGTCTCCTGAAAGCGAACTTGCAAGACCTGGTGGTCCACTTGCATCAAGGACCTTCAATTTTGTAATGCTTTGCAAGTCATAGACTTGAAGAGAAAGGGTAGGAGTATCTTCGATTGCCTCACCAATAGCTAACCTTGTATAGCTCTAGTTTAAAGCAACCATCGGAAAGGCATGCACCATCTCCCTTAATACTGCCATAGAACTTTGTAGACAAAACTTGCGCAGTACTAAATTTCCAATATCTATAGTCTGTAATATATGATTGGTCACCTTTTCCAAGTAGGGAAACATTGCTTTTGGGGCACTTCGTACAAGTCTTACGAGAGTCATAAGAGAAACTAGGTGGATAGGCAAATCAAAACCTGTAGTCCAGATTTGATTTTCAACAACATGCAAAAACCCTAACACATCTGCCTTTCCCAAACTTGTAAGAAGAGTCTCTCGTGTTATCATAGTTGTCATTGGATTTGGTATAGAACCTGTCTTTGTAGATATTCCTCCACTTAGGCAGTCAATAAGAAGGAAAACATCACCAATCAAATGAGGTATATCTGAAGCAGTTTGTGATTGCTATGTATTTTCCATCCCTTCTGCTAGGAATTCAGCTGTAGTGGCACTAGTTTGCCATTGATGGCCATGACTAACTTGAAAAGCTAAGGAGAAACTACGACAGCTAAATCTAATTAAACTAGGCTAGGATATCAAATAGCTAATGTTGCACCCACAATTATACGTGAAGAATTTTCATTTTGATTTGTTCCCCCAATCATAGTGCTCCAATCTTAAAAGATGTGATTTTAGGAAAACCTTTGATCTCTAAGTAAATTGGTTTGTATAAAAATACAAATCATCTCTAGCATAATGGTTTCTTACTCAGCTATATTTGTTGATATTCAATGACATGGCAATCTTCACCAGTGTTCGGCTACTATTATTTAGTGTTGACACCTTCAAAATCTATTAATTTGGGCGTAAGATCCTTTAACCTATGTGCATGGAACCTGAAATAATCGGTTATCAATATAGCACCTGTAATCCCTGGAACTTGTTGGTGGTCTTAGCTCATTAATGAGATGAATAGCTCGGTGTTTGAACTTAGCTTGCCAACTTGTGGCTTAAGTCATAACTTGACTTGTGACATGGCTTTGTGTGTCGACCCATAGCTTGCATGGATAATCCTGATACAATGCTGCCTTTTACAATTGTGACATGTAATAACAACACCTGTAAATATGAGTGAAGAGATGACTATAACATAATGGTATTAGACTCGGTGTTGTGCTTGACATGTGGAACCGTTCCACAATAACACCAGTTCAAATAGATAGCTACAAGGTAAAGGTATTGGGCTTAGCTTGATTTGAATGCGTGGCATGTGGACTCAGTTTATCTGTTGGTTTGTGGATATGGATTGACATATGGACTTTGTCCTATGCACGTGATAACTTAGGATTAGAATTAGAATTTGACACTTGAACACACACCTCATTAATTTGTGTCTTTGTAATGCAAGTTGAAGACAGAGTAACAATACTCTCAAGTAAACAAGATCAATAGGAGCTTTGTCAAGGTTGATTGGGAAATTGGAGATGCATACATTTGCCAAAAAAATTAGAAATGAGCGTATGGAGAAAACACTCCAAAAAATACCAGTGCATTTTTTATCGCTAACAACAACACTCTGATGCAATACTGAAATCATATCACTCATGCTCCCCCTGGAACCATGCCTCTATCCTCTGCCTCTGTCCTCTACATCTAATAAATCTCTCCCCCTTTGTTGTCAATGGCAATGGTATCTTTCCATATAGGGTTTCTCCCCTTGACGGAATTGTCCTCTTATGGTGCTTCCTTGTGTAAATCTAAGACATATAAGATAAGCATTCAAAAAGCATTCATTTTGGAGTAGAAATAAATCCAAGTCTCTGGTGATGATATTCAAAGGATTCCCCTGCAAGTGGTTTTGTGAAGATGTCTGCCACTTGTTCTTTTGTTCCCACATACTCAACTCTGATGTTCTTTTCTGCAACCTGCTCCCGTAGAAAGTGATACTTTATTGGAATGTGCTTCGTCTTGGAGTGCATCACTGGGTTCTTCGATATACTGATGGTGCTTGTATTATCACAATAAATTGGAATGGGCTCAGCATACTCAACCTGTATATCTATCAGATTTTGTTTCATCCAAAGAACATGTGTACAACATGATGTTGTTGCAATATACTTTGCCTCAGCTGTAGATAAAGATATTGATGATTGTTTCTTTCTTAGCCATGATACTAAACACTCACCCAAGTAGAAAGTTGCTTCACTAGTGCTTCGTCGGTCATCAATACAACCTACCCAATCTACATCTGTGTAAGAAATAAGTGATAGATCATTTCCTTTTGGATACCATAATCCAAACTCTTATGTTCCTTTGAGATATCTTAAAATCCTCTTCATTGCTAACACATGTGACTCCTTTGGTGCTACTTGAAATCGTGCCACCTATCCAAATGCCTGCATTACATCTGGTCTGGATGTTGTCACATATAGTAGGCTTCCGATCATTGACCCGTATTTCCTCTGATCCGTAGACTTCGAATCATCATCTTTGCTCAACTTGCAACTGGTTTGCAAGGGACTGATAACTGGTTTGCAATCTTCCATTCTGAACCACTTTAGCATTTCTCTGATATACTTGGTTTGAGAAATAAATATTCCTTGGTTGCTTTGACGTATCTGAAGTCCCAAAAATAAGGATAGTTCTCCAAGTAACGACATTTCAAATTAATTATGCATATCTTTTGCAAATTTTTGGCTTAACCTGTCATCATCACTAATAAAAATAATATCATCAACATAAACTTCAATTAATAAAATATTACCTTCACTTACCTTGATGTAGAGGTTGTTGTCTGCACTTCCTTTTCTAAACCCTGCCTGCTGCAGATACTTA
>JZKD02S1636526.1:220170-232941 GCA_000966675.3 Picea glauca
TTGAATTAATTTATTTTGTATTCACTTTGAATTATAGTACACTCATCACTTCACTTTATTATTTACCTTTTAAAATCTCTTAAACCACTTTGACTACTTTGACCTTTTGAGGCTTTTAGATGACATATGAGGGTCCTCCAACTTCGTAAAGCCATAACTCTCAAACCGTGAGTTATGTGATGTTCCACATGCCACTAGAAATGGAATGACATGTACTATCTATATAGAATAGTATTACTTGAAAATATATCAAAACTCATACCGTTATCCATCAAACAAACTTGGGTCCATTATCCAAACCTGGGTTCTCCAACTTCGCATGGCCATAACTCTCTAACCGTGAGGAGTTATGTGACGTTCCACATACCACCGAAATGGAATGATAAGCACTATCCATATAGGATAGTTTTGCTGACAAATTCATTGGCGTTCATCTCATTATTCCACAAATAAGCATGGGTTCTCTAACCATACTTCTAGAATAACTCAATCCGCAAAGCGTCTTCCCATGAGGGATTTCACCATAAGGGGACCACTTTAGATTTCATCCATTTCTACTTATTATAAAACATGAAAAGACAATAATGAGTCGTATTTGCATCAAACAATCTTGGGTCCATTACCCAACCTTTGTGCTATAGGGATTTCTTCAAGGGTTGACATCAATGACAATCAACCTTAATCAACAAAATGTACAAAACTGTAAAATTACAGAGTGAAAGACTCGTTAGAATGGTGGAATCTTATCTCTGAGAAGAGATGTGATGGCTACACTCATTCACAATAAGATGATCATTACAATGAGGCTCTAAAGGACTTCTTAACATAAATAAAATACAAAACCATAACCCCGGAAGATGAAAATCCAACAGTTTTGTGGATGTTGTTTTGGGTAGTTTGGTGTATAAACTTCTCAGGGGCGTAACTTTGACATACAATCTTTGTTTTGGGTGCACGATAGATTTTTGGAAATTTATCGATGAGGAACTTAATTTTGGGGGATCAATGAGAGACATAAAATATCATTAAGGTTCCCTATCGTGAAAAAGTGTCATTTAGGCCCTCAAAATGGCCCTAGAAGTTTAGGAACTGAAAAACTGCTAAAAATAGTAAATTGCCAACAAACTATTTTGAGCCAGTTGGAATAGGTGGGTGGCCACATATATCCAGCTGGATCAATGGGATGCGTGTTGGAACCGCTCTTTTGAAATCTGACACGACGTCTCTGTCACTGTGGATGTCGTAGGGTTTCAAGACCATTTCAAAACTTGATAGCTATCAATGACCATCACAGGAAATGGTGGCATGAGATTGAAGCTTGCAGAATATTTGGTGTGTTGGGATGGGAAATTTTTCGACGATGTTGTCTAGGTTTTCCAGGTTTGTCCATCTGCGTTTTTTCATATCTATGTATGCTCGAACATGTAGGTACAGTAAAATTAACGTTTTAATGTTAAAAGAGAGGATCATGTTCCAAAATCTCTTGGCTCTCTCATATGTATCTCCATTGTAAATGTGGATGAACCTACACAGATAATATCTAGCTAGCAAAAATACATACACAGTTTGCAGAGAAATGATAAAAGAGAGAAATATGAGAGAAAGAATGGAAGAATTATATTAACCAAATGAATGAATGATAATTTAAATAATATATACTCTGTATAAATCAACTAATGCACACTGGAATATAATACAATGTTCCATAGTGGTGGTCTAGATTGACATCGACACACACTGACAGTTACGAGAGTAAACTGCCACCTAATATGATTTAACTAGTCTCTCATTCCTTAATTAACTGACTAAAACATAGTGAAGTGATGAGGAGATCAGGGAATCATGAGTAATGCACTAGTCTGGTGATAATACCAAGGAAAATTTGCATTAGTTGGTGATGATCTCAATGTTGCATGGTGATGAAACCAATGTGGCATCTAGAATCCACTCAACTAATCAAACTGAAGTGTGAACTAAAGGGAATATTATCCTAGAATGTAGGAAAAGAAATATTCTCCCTAAAATATAGGAGACTTAATAATGAATAATAAACATAGGGAAAACCTTAGGAAAAATAAATCCTAGGTGTGTGTGAAGTATCTCCAAGACCCCCCCTAAACATCACTATGGTGAAAATAAAGAATGGGTCCCAAAAATGAGGCCAAGTTAGGTAGCCAAATACAAAATATACATTGAAATAAATGAGGAAAGAGGGAAAACCTCATGGGAAAAATCACCCCCTCAAAGTACTATGTATGTAAAAAAATAAATGACAGTTGTTTGGAAACTTTGTCCTTCACTCAAAGATGACTGCGCAGAGAATGGAACTTCTACTCATTGAAGGTCTTGGTGAAGATGTCTGCAGTTTGTTTTTCTAAAGGTCAGAACTATAGGTCGATGATCCCCTCATGTACTAATTCTTGGATGTATGCATGTGGATTTCTATTTGTTTCGTCCACTGCCTATGAACTGGATCTCTGGAGAACTTTAGAGTGCTCTGGTTTTCACACCAGATGACGATCGACCGATGAAACTGAATGCCCAACTCAATGAGAAAATATTATATCCACATAGACCGAATGGTTATGATAACTACCCTGTAACAAACATAAATATATATAATATGTAAATATAAATAACCAATAACTAATAATTAATTATGAAGAGACATGACATATGAAAGCTCATGTCTCTTATGAAAGGGCACCCCTGTGTAGGATATATATACGAGCACTCATTCATCATTTGTAATCATCTTATTCATTCTTATATAATTATTATTAAATACATTTACTATCCTTAAATGGATTATTGTGTAGTGTCCTATTTATATTGGATATTTACATAGTGAACCAACTTGGTTCACCACAGTGGTATCAGAGCTTAGTTCCGATCTAGCTTTTGGCCACACTAAATTTAATCAGAGTTTCTCTGATCGGAGATCGTTGATCACAATCAGCCTTTGGCCATTTAAAGTTAAGAATTCCGCTGCAAATTGAAGTTTTTCCTTCCAGACGAGCAAGAAAGGTGAAAATTATTCCATTATCAATCATAGTTTCTTTGATTTCCTGGTTATTGACCAGATCAAGCCTTTGGCCCTTAAAGTTCAAGATTCGATTGAAGAAAAAATTACTCGACGACAAAAATCTGAAGATAAAGAAATCAGCAAAACGTTACAAAATCAGTCTTTGGCCATTTTAAGTTAAGAATTAATCGGCTGCAACAAAATTAAAAATAAATGAATAAAAATTACAAATCCATACAATCCATACAGGAAAGAAGCAAGGCCACCGACCTTGTTGCACTCTGTACCACCGTCAGAATTCTACAAATCCACCATACAAATTGAGTTAATTAAAATAATACTTACCCTTTCATACAATGTCGTACGAATGCAAAATTAATTGCAGCCACCAATTTTAAATCATACGATTATACCGTCCAATTTTAAATTAAATTGCAGCAGCACTATCATTTCATCCGCATGACACCTCAGTGATATCTCAATAGAAATCGTGGTCATTGTTCATAAATTAGTCACAAAATCCCTGCCAACCATAGTACACGTACTTATTAGCAGTATAAAAAGAAAAAAAAATTACGTCAGCAACAATCAACCGCCAACCATTTTACTCTCCCCTTCAACCACAAATTACTAGCCATCATATCTATCATATTCCGTACGAGTTGACAAAATCGTACAACCAAATTAATTTCTACTGGCACTGCATTCACTATTTTAAAATTTCGTACAGTCGCTTTGTACCACCTCCATGCCATTTTCAAATCAATCATACTGTACATAAATCGTTGGGAAAAAAAGAAAAAGCGTTATGTCTGTCCGTACACCAGTTCCACACATTAAAATTGTATCAGCTCATCCACACCTCCACCGCCAAACACGTTCGTACATTCTGTTGACCAATACATTCATACACAGATCATTACTCACTACGATTGTCGCTGACCATCAACCATTTTCGTCGTGTTCTATGCGTACAGCCTACGATTTAAAAAAAAAAATATTGCCTGGCTATCCATATGGGTGTGACCGTACCATATCAATTATCGGCGCAGCACATTAAAGTTGACTTAATCACTATTGAAGTTGACTTAATCACTATTGAAGTTGACTTAGTATTATGAAAGAGGATATTTATTTTCATAAAGTTATGACAAGTATTATTTAAAATGGGATAAAGGTTGTAAAATAAGAAAAGAAGTTAAAAAAAAAATGAAAAGGTGATAATCTGAAGTGATATAAAGTCAAAAAGTTCATATTAAATTACTTTTTATTAAAAAGAGGAAAAGGATAAAAAAAAAAAAGGAAAAGGCGATAAGTGAATATTCAAGGAAATATTGCGGGTTTTTGACATTAAAGGGAAATATTCAAGGAAGAGAGGTAAACATTGTTATTAGCTTGGACTATAATGCAAATTATATGAATATTGATGTGGAAAATCAATTATTAATTCTAGAGACGAATATAATTAGAAAGGAATATTATTTTTGAATTAAGGAGTTACAAGTGACGATTGATGAATATGAGTATATATCTCAATTCTATGTTACAACTATGTATCAAGAAGAAGTTGACATCATCATCGGATTACCGTGGTTTAAATGTCTAGGTATCTTCATACTAAACATGGAGAAAAAGTTTGTGACATTCCCCTATAAGGAGAAAATGATAAAAATAACAAGACACCACATTGGAGCCAGATTCTGTAACACCAGAAGATTTTAACAATATCTTAGAAGTGATACTTCAAGAAAATAAAAAAACAATGCAAAGAATGCAAAACTAATTTGACAAAGTTATCAAGGATAAAAGTGAAGAAATTTCTCGTTTAAAAGAACACAGTAAAAAGCTACTTATACAGATCAAGAAGTCAAAGGTTTGAAAACAATGTGTTCAGAAGTTGGAACAAGAGAATCAAGGACGTGAAAAGAACCTATCAGAAAAAAATGAAGAAAAATCTCATTCGAAAAGCCTCAATCACAAGCTACTAGAACAAATCAAAAAATTAAAAGAAGAGAAACTTGAAAATCCATACATTAAAGCTCGAGAAGATGTCATTCCAGTTGAAGAAAAAACATATAAATATGTTGGAGTACAAACGATGGAAGATCCAGGTAAAATTACTAATCAAAATTCAGCCATTATCAAGGCAACATCGCTGCATGAAGAAAATCATATATCAAAGTCAAAAGAATAAAATGCTACAAGTATGATAAGGGAAAATCATGTTATGAGAACTCCCTCTCGACATTCAAATCATAAGAATAGATATATTAACCAGTTAGAATATCAATATTATCCAAAACGAGAACCCTACAAACACCCAGTTTCATAGAAGATCAAACTAGGGTGGGCAGATTCTTTCACAACTCGATAGTAATTCTCAAATCTTTGTCACTCATATCGTCTAGTATCATCAATATTAACAACACCATAAATAGAGAGTCATGCGAAGACATTGCAAGCCAGAACGAAGAAGTAAGCCTCTCTATAAACATGCTTTGAGGAAAAAGCATTTCTAGGGGGAAGGCAATGTAACAAACATAAATATATATAATATGTAAATATAAATAACTAATAACTAATAATTAATTATGAAGAGACATGACATATGAAAGGTCATGCCTCTTATGAAAGGGCACCCATGTGCGGGATATATATATATATATATATGAGCTCTCATTCATGATTTGTAATCATCTTAAATATATTTACTATCCTTAAATGGATTATTGCGTATTGTCCTATTTATATTGGATATTTACATAGTGAACTAACTTGGTTCACCACATACCCATTTATACTCTTCCTCTGCTGAAGATAGAGAAATAGAAGCTTGCTTCTTTCTTGACCAACATATGGGCTCGGAACCCAGAATGAGCGAGTAACCAGATGTGGACTTGTGATCAATATTATCGCCATCCCAATCAAAATCAGTGAACTCTATGAGATCCAATGTAGAGTGTGTTGCATAGTGAATCTCAAAGGTGATGGTGCCCTATACGTGTCGAAGGATACACTTTGCATACTTCCAATCTAGCTCATGTGATTATTTCATGAAACTAGAGAATGCTCAAATTGCGTAGGAGAGGTTTGGTGTGGAGTATGCAAGATACAAAAACTCCCCACTAGTTGTATGTACAGTGTGTTTTCCACCAATGGAGTGTCTCTGCCATCCTCAAGTCTGACTCCTGAAAGGAAGGGAGTCAGGGAAGACTTACAGTCTGTCATGTGAAATATCTTGACTAGATCTCGTGCATACTTGAGTTGAGACATTTTTATGTCTGATGCATCCTGACTGATCTCGAGTCCAAGGAAGAAATGTAGTGGACCCATGTCCATCATCAAGAAATTTTCATGTAGAATCCTCTTGACTACAGTAATCACTGAATTCGAGCAACTGATGAATAGAAAATCGCCAACATATAGAACTAGGAGTATAAGTGAATCAACCATCATGAGCATGTAAACATTCAGGTCTGACTTAAAACATACAAATTTTTGTGACTGCAGGTAGGATTCCATCTTGGCATACCATGCCCTCGGGTCCTGCTTGAGGCCATAAAGAGACTTCTTCAATCGACAGACCAAAGATGAATCTTGCATGAAGCCTTGGGGTTGATCCATGTATATCTCTTCAAAGAGATCTTCATGAAGAAATGCATTATTCACATCCATCTGATGGACTTCCCATCCCTTGGATGACGCAATGGAAAGTGTCAAACGTATTGAATCCATCTTCGCTACTGGAGCAAATTTCTCATCATAGTTAATGTCATGCACCTGTTGAAAGCCTTTGGAAACTAACATGGGTTTGTATCTGCTAACCTGTCCATCCGCTACACTCTTTTTCCTGTAGACCCATCTGCACCTGACAAGTTTTCTTCTTGTAGGAAGGGGAACCAGATCCCAATTATGGTTCTCGAGGATGGAGTTGTACTCCTATTGCATGGCGAATTCCAAAAATGGATTCTCAGCATCCTCGACATAGGACTGTGGATCTGAAGACTGAACTAAGAAAATATTCTTGAGTGGCATTGGTTCATCCACAGTGAGTGCAAGAGGATGCTCCTCGAAATGATATCAATTCCTAATGGTATCAGTTGGATCCCCAACAATATCTCCTACATCCTTAAGAGTAGTATTGGCCCACTTGAGCCTCGGCTCTGGCTCTGCAACTGAATATGCATGCACTGACCTTGCATATGACTATAGTGACTCGGTATCTTAATCATCTTAATCCTCTGAAATAGAACTCTCATTTGAAGAAGAGTCGACATGTGCATGCTCATCATCTCTAACAAGTGGAAAAACAAAATTTTTTGCATGTGGTTGTTGAGGTACATGCGAGATACTTTCCTCAAATTGGAAACTTCGCTTAATGATGAGATAGTCTGAGGAAAGATCAATGAGTCTGTATCCCTTTTCATCGTTGGGGTTTCCAACAAATATACACTTTGTGCTCTGTGGATCAAGTTCCTTCCTCTTCTCATATGGAATCCTGGCCCATGCACGAGAATTGAATATATGGAAGTGGGTCACTTCCGGTTTGAGGCCACTCCAAGCCTTGTAGGGGGTATTATCCTTGAAATATCTATGGGGAGATTTGTTTTGGATGTAGGTTGCACAATTAAGTGCTTCATCCCATAATCTTTGTGGAAGTGACTTTTCATGTAGCATGCAAGATGCCATCTCTTTTAGAGATCTATTTTTCCACTGAGCAACTTCTTTTTTTTGCAGAGTATAAGGAACCATGTGCTGCAACTAAATCTCGGCTTCATGACAAATATTTTGTATCTCATGGTTGACATACTCTCCCCGTTATCTTTTCATAGGACTTTGATCTTCTTTCTTAACTGTGTCTCAACAAGGGATTTGAAATCTTTGAGGTGTTGAAAGACCTCTGATTTTTTCTTGAGAAACAAAATCCATGTGAAGTGTGAGAACTCATCAACAAAAATGAGAACATATCTTGATTTACTAATTGATGGATGCAGAAAAGGGCCCATGAGGTCACTATGGATAAGATCCAAAGGAAAGGAAGCCTTCTAAGTCTTTTCTTTGTCGAATTTATCTTGAGGGTGTTTTCCAAAAACACATCCCTCACAAATTCCTTTGGAGAAGTGGATGCCAGGTAGACCATCAACCATTCATTTCTTTCTAATATGTTGCATATATATTAAATTTAAATTCCTGAACCTTTCGTGTCATATCCTACTTCTTTCATTAGCATGGGTAAGCAGTAATGCAGAATCTGGTTCAATAAATTCAGAAAATGTGTAGAGTCTAGATTGATGATTTACCTCACCAGTAGCAACCCTGGAATTGGTTTGCATGTCATATATATCCACTACATTAGGTTTGAATATTACTCTCTTTTTGGTGTTGTATTTTTTCATATGATACATGGATAGAATATTCACGGAGAGTTTGGGAACGTGTAGCACATTCTCAAAACTCTCGTTTGTGTGTTCAATTCTTCCTTTGTCAGTGACCTCGACCTGAGATTTGCCCCCCATCAAAATAGGAGGACCTTTTCATGCATCCAATGAAGAGTAGACTTCTTTTGTGGCCTCCATGTGGTGTGATGATCTTGAATCTACAATCCAAGCATTGGGAGAGGAGTTGATGGAAATCGAACCATGGCTAGAATTACCTTTCTTGGGATTTTTATCTTCTAGATTCTTCTTTTTGGCACCCTTGAGCATGTGATCTCCAAGGTTTTTTTTTTTTTAATTATTTGGGCCATTTTATCTACCTGTTTCTTCATACATGCAGATTCTAAATGGAATCATTTATAGAAGTAAGTGCATTTCTCGCCTTTTCTTCCCTTTCCACCTTTGGATCCATAGGCATCATTGAAGGGTTTTGAGTACCCTTCCTTATTTGGATTTGCATGTTCTTTCCTTTTGTATTTGTCTTTAGATTTATTATTTGGATGATTTCTACCATCTTGTACATCAAGTGCATGCGCCTTTGGGCCTTTAATTTTTCCCATGTTGATAAGCTTGTTCTGCTCTTGTGTCAGAGATTCAATAAATACCTCAAGAGATGGAATCTTCTAGGTGGATCTAGAGGCAAGCCTAACTGAATGAAATGTGGATGCAAACAATGAGTATTACGGACCAAGTTTGGAGAGAATGGTAAGAACCATTTGTTTCTCCTCCTTAGATTTATCAACCCCATAAGCCTTGAGTTGCGACAACAAATCCTTATATTTGGTAAAGAAATATTGGAGATTGTTGAAGGATTTTTTATCCAAAGTGAGAAATTCCACCTCAATCATGTGTCCCCTCATCTCATCATGTTTTCCAAAAATACCTTCCATGGTGGTCCAAGCTTCATTGTGGGTTTTACAAGAGGATATGTGAAAGAGGAGTTTAGGAGAAATAAGATTGAAAATAGTTGTAAACGCTTCATCCATTCGATTCATATACTTGGATTTCTCTATGGCTAATGTGGGTTTAGTCTCCATGTCTATGGTTAACCTGTATAATCCTCTTCTTCGAAGATGCACTATCATCTTTTCCTTCCATGCAAAGAAATTGTACGGTGTAAGAATGAATTATTTTGGAAATTTCATTTTTTTGTTGTCTTCAATCTTTGGTACCTGCAAAAAGAATCTGGTGTTTCTTTTTCCTAGAAATATTTCATCTCTGATACCATGTAAATGTGGATGAACCTACACAAATAAGATCTAGCTAGAAAAAATACATACACAGTTTGCAGAGAAATGAGAAAAGAGAGAAACAAGAGAGAAAGAATGGAAGAATTATATTAACCAAATGAATGAATGGTAGTTTACCCATGATATAGTCTATATAACTCAACTAATGTGCATTGGAGGAGAATCCAATGTTCCATAGTGGTGGTATAGAGTGATTTGGACACACACCGTAAGTTATGGGATTAAACTTCCACCTAGTTTGAGTTAACTATTCTCTCAGTCCTCAGTTAACTGACTAAAACGCAGTGAAGTGAAGAGGATATCAAGGAATCATGAGTAATGCACTAGTCTGGTGATAATCCCAAGGACAATGGGAATTATTTGGTGATTATCCCAATGTTGCATGGTGATGAAACCAATGCGGCATCTAGACTCCACTCAACTGATCAAACTTAAGTGTGAACTGAAGAGAATATTATCCTAGAATGTAGGAAAAGGAGTATTCTCTGTAAACTATAGGAGACTGAATGATGACTAATAAACATAGGGAAAACGTTAGGAAAAATAAATCCTAGGTGTGTTTGAAGTATCTCCAACATCCACGTAACCAGAAGATATGGAGTTAGTGTCGTAGATACGTCAATTCTACAAATTCCAGGTTCACCATGAATGAATTAATTTAGTTAAACTTGTGTTGCATGTTTTTTTATTTGGCCTCAGATAACTAGAACCTTCCTTTATGGTCTAACTTTTTAATTTATTCCCCCAAGTATGTCTAGGGACTCAAGGTCCATACATAGTGTTGAAAACCTCTTAATGGAATTAATATCCATATTTCCCCTTCTAGGGAAACTAATTTCATATTACCCTCTCAAGGGTGCATTGATATTGCTTGGATGAGCTCTCCTTCTCATGTCTTCTAGTTTCATCCTAATCTCTGAGTTTGTTCAACCTAACATCATCCATCAGATCCTTAAGATAGCTCGTATATAAGCCCCTATGATTTATACTTCAGATGATATGTGCTTGCATAGATGCAACTTCATGCTTCATCTTTTCAGTTGATGTGTTATGATTTCATGTGTGTGTTTCTTATCTATAAGTGGTACATGATGATTTATAACCTTGTCATGAAATTAATTAACATTGGTTATATCTTATAACAGTTCTTAACACTAATAATTTTATTATTTCTTCTTTTTTTACCATGGGGGGACATGTTGTCCTTAGATAAATGTTGTCTTGACTTAGGACTAATTGTATTGTTGGTGATCTAGTTGAATAATGTGTCCATATCATAACTACATCTAACACTTTCCATCATTTCCCATCATTACCATCCCATTCATAAAAGTAAATACTATCCTTGTTTATATTTGACTTATCAAATGTCATCTAGCAAGGTCTAACTGGAAAAAAAAATGTAAGCCATAGTGAAAAAATAAAAAACCAAAAAAGACTAGAGGTGAAGAGAAATAATGTTAAAACAATATTGTTCATTTAACCATGTATAGGGCCCTGAGACCCATGCCTAGTACTCAAAGTCTCTAAATGGCATGCATATCACCACTTAGAGGCCAAGAATACCCTTAGGAGGTCATGTATGGTGGTTTGAGGTGTCATTCTCGAGTTTCCTTCCTGATCATGTATAGGGATGCAATTCCCATGCCTAGTGCTCAAAACCTCTCAATGGTGTCGATATCCCCACTTGAAGGCCAAGGACACACTCAAGAGGCCATGTCTAATAGTTTGATTTATCGTTCTTATCCTTGAATTCCTAGAAGAATCCTTTAGTGTCTAAGGCTTAAATTCCCTCCCTCAACCATGTGCAAACCCCTAAAATGCATACTTACTACTCAAAGGATCCCATTGGCATCGATCTCCCCACTTGGAGGCTAAAAATGCTTTGAAGACACTATTGTGATAATTAATATCATTCTATAAAACTAACACTCAAGCTACCCGCTCGACTTGATTTTATCCATTAGGAGTAGATCAAAAATAAATCCCATGACCTAAGAAATGGATTGAGGATTACATTATTAAAGTCCTTACACTAATTTTTTTAAGTTCCTCACAATACGTGCACGTTCTGAGACATAGGAAACAAGCACACATTTGGAGTTATTTATTTCCCATGCATGTTATGGTTGTTGACAAAAAAAAATCACTTTTTATCTGATGAGGGATGGTTGTTATGGATGATTTACACAATGTTGCTTTGATTAAAAAATTTACTTGAATCAAAATCGCAATCATATGCATTTAGAATATACGAATTTACTTTTAACAATATTCGACTATTGGATATAAGGTTGATTAATAAGTATGAATAAAATTAATAAATATTTTTTGATAAATATTATTGTCCATAATGTAGGTATTGTGTTTAAATACAGGGAGCGAGAGAGCAGTTTTATGGAAAATAAGATATTTGTTAGCTATTAAAAAAATTTATAAATGATTTGTTTTTTTTAATTAATTTTTGAAGTATATATTTTATTCTCATTCTAAGGGTATGTTTCATTCTCCTTAATTAACATTGTGAAACACTGATTGAATATTGTTGTTGGAAACTCAATGATATATCAAAAAGCTATAGAGCTTAACACTCCCTTCCGCATAAGACCCTACAAAACTTTAGTCCATTATGTCTAGAAGTAGTAAGCCAAATGAAATTTTTGCAAAGGCATATAAAGGGTCATCTATGACACAAGAAGAGTGACAATTTTGAATCTTGCATGTCCAAATTGGAAGAGAGAATCGTGAGCATGGATACTACCATGGAAAATAAGTTTGACCTCCTAAATATAGTAGTTAGAATAGAATTCGAAAATTTTAAAGATACTAACCAATAAACTAAATAAAAATGTTTTCATGTCTCAAAACTAAGATTACAAGTAAAGAGGATCTCTTTGATTACAAGAGGATCTCAAAGAGATGGTGTGCAAAGAGGATATCATAGGAATGAAGGATGAACTTATGAAGGAGCTATCAAAACTTCTTATCCTAAATTATCCTAGTCAAGAAGAGGATAAGGAGGTCAAGAGGATTGAGTTCTAGTAACATCCAAAGAAAACAC
>JZKD02S1636526.1:256916-270899 GCA_000966675.3 Picea glauca
TAGAGTGACTACAACTAAAACTCTTCAAATTCAATCTCATGCCACTCAATAATCCTCATCAATATGTAGACTGTATTTTAATGTACACACACACATATCTTTTCTAAAATAGAAACCATGGTAAAATAAGTAACTATTATTAGTAAATGTTGATACTGAGAGGGGGGTGAATCAATATCAGGGACAATTTTAAACACTTTTCAAGTTATACTTCAACCAAATTATATATTCAATTTATATCCAATGAACAATGAAAAATAGTAGAAGAGATATACCAATACACCATGCACAATATATGAAAAGTAATCATAAGTTATTGTTCAACGAAAGTGTTGACGAGATGGAATGACCCATTCAATCGATTGAGGGTAAACACCCAGTGGCAGGTCCCAATTATACCGACTCTCGTTTGGGATAGCGTTTTCCACCAGATTTCAGCATGGTTACCAACTAACTAAAATACTAACAAAAATCTAACTAAATACTAGCTAAAATATGAATCTGAGAACCAAATGTTCTCAGATGAATTAAAAAATAATGAGAAAAGTAAAAGAAACACAATTAAATGACCTTAAACGCAGAGATACAACCAATAATCTAATATGCAATTTAAACCTAATGTTATTTAATCTAACCTATCCTGATTATGATCAAAATAACATAATAAATGAATACAGTGAAAGATGTATATTACTTGATTATAATAAGTTCATGACACAAGTTATACGAATATTTGATAGCATAATTTGTATGAACCATGGAATTGATAAATTTAATGTGATCATGTTATTTATGAGAAATCATGATAATTGTAAAATGAAAATATTAATTTTGAAGTAATTCGTCGACTAACATTCACAAGTTACAAACAGAGAAATGCATAAATAGAAAAATCTCATTCACACATATCAATACCATAATCTTTAGATCCAAAATGTCTCTTGGATTCAAAAAATAACTTTTAGTAACAATGTTGTCCTGCTACGTTCTCAGCCCAGAATCCATTTCAAATGGGTAGAGCCCCCTTTATATAGTGAGGGGCCTCCCGTTAAAATTGTTTTTCATGATGATTATAGAAATTTGAGGCGTTTCACAAAAAGGACTCTTCATTTTCCATCAAATATTACAGTATCACGAGAAAACATCTGGACAGAAAATTGAAAATTTAGCAATCATGACATGGTATGCTCCTGTTGTTGGTATTGGTATTCCTTCCAAGTTGAATAGTCATTAAAAATGCTCTTAAGGTTGCTTGATTTCAATCTCTCTAAGACTGATTCTCCGTTACATAATTTTGCAGCCACTTCTTGTTGTAACCACTCAACCATGACATTTACAAAGAATCGAATCTTTTGGGTAAGCTGAGTAGGAAATAAAAAATGCTCATCAATTGATTTTTCATCAAAAAACATCAAATATCAAATGTTTGTCTGATTGGCCTTCTTTAAATCTTCCACTTCAACCGCCCTAGCACTAACAGAATTTGTTTCATCTATTGATTGTAATGGATGTATTCATGCCTCTGTTATGAGATCATAAGAATTTTTCCACAGTTGTGCACATGTGTCAGCGACCACCCCTTGGGTGCAATGGGCAATCCCGAAGATAGGTTTTCTGGTGTCAAACAACATTCAGTACCTAAGTATTTCTCTTTTCAAATGTGCGTACTATCCTATTTATATTGGATATTTACATAGTGAACCAACTTGGTTCACCACATACCCCTTTATACTCTTCCTCTATTGAAGATAGAGAAATAGAAGCTTGCTTCTTTCTTGACCAACATATAGGCTCAGAACCCAGAATGAGTGAGTAACCAGATGTGGTCTTGTGATCAATGTTATCGCCATCCCTATCAAAATCAGTGAACTATATGTGATCCAATGTAGAGTGTGTTGCATAGTGAATCCCAAAGGTGATGGTGCCCTGTACATGTCGAAGGATACACTTTGCATACTTCCAATCTAGCTCATGTGATTATTGTATGAAGCTAGAGACTGCTCCAACTTCATAGGAGAGGTTTGGTGTGAAGTGTCCAAGATATAAAAACTCCCCACTAATTGTATGTGTTAGCATCATAAAACACTCATGGATTTCTTGCAGGAGCAGAGCCCAACGCCCATCAGTTTTATGTCATGATTTGTTTTAATGGGGTGATCATATGGATGAAGAATCAAGATAATAGAGCTTTAACTTGGAAAACTGGGCCTGGTATGTAGAAAGAAAGGGAGGTCTTGATCCAACTTCTGTCAGTAAGTTGATTAAAGGGTGGTAGATGGAAGACTTGTGAGAAGGGTGAGAAAGACTGCCTCGGGCAATAGGCCTTCGGAAGCTTGAAGAAGAAAAACTTAGAAGCCAAGATCCTCTTGGTCCAGAGTTTCAATGAGCTAAGGGGTGACTCGACTGAATCCTTCAATTCCAAGTCGTTTCAGAGCTAAGAACATCACAAGAACCGATTAGAAGCAATGTGACTATTACAGTGATCCAACCTACATCATCCTATAATAGCCACAACTCGACTGGATCCTCCAATTCCGAGTTGTTCTAACACAGTAAACAAAGAAATGGAAGGGAAGCTAACATCCATAAAGTAAGAAACCTCAAATGCCTTATACATTAACCAGAGCGACCAGCACTTCATCAAAACCTTACAATCGAGAGATTTTTCTCAACCATCGATGCTTATAAAATACAAAGACTGAGTTTATATACTCAGGAAAATTCACCTCATAGAGGCGTGCCCAGTCACCCAAGGCTCAGTGTCCTTTCAGTCAAACACGTACCGATATCTTTCTTTAAATGCCACCTTAACTACGCATGGCTCCTGTAAGGAGGGTAGCTGAGCCATTAAGTGCTCGGCTAGCGTGCACAAACTTCTCTATCAAGCTGAGGACTTCGGCATGGATTCTTTGAGAAAATCAATACACAGGACCTCTGCGAGCAGGCGGCTCGCCAGACCCTCCATTCCCCTCACTTAATGAATGAAAGGAGGTTTCAACCACCAACTCTTTCCTTCATTTACTTCAATGCTAGAAACAGTATTGAGATTGGGTCCGATGGTGCCTGGAGATCGAGATGATCCCCTCTGTAACTGGACTCGGTGCCTTTGGCCTTCTTTACGCAGCTCCTTTCTTCCTCCAAGTGACCACGGACTGTGACCACGTGCCTATTCCCAAGGCGCTTTCGGTGTTCACGAATATGAAGGGGCTATTCCTGCAATTTGAAATCTTGATGAGAAAAACGCCGAGATGGCTCAATCTGGTGCCACGCATCCCTCTGAGATCTGATGGTCTTGAACTCACCCGATGCTGCTGTGGGCCTGGGTCCGGGACTCTCCCGACATCTCGTGCATCGGAACATAACGAAGCTGTTTTTTGCGCCTTGCAGTCACGATGGGCGAAACATCGAGATGGCTCAATTTGCCACCATGTGTCTCCTTTGAATGGACGGCTGAAAATGCTTCGTGATGTCGCAGGCCCCAGTTTCGGCACTTTCGGCACTGTCGGGGTTCGGGGTTTCGCGATACAAAGTGATATGAAACTTTTACCCTTCGAACTTGCGATTGTCGAAAATCGACGTGGCCAAATCTTGCACCACGCGTGCTTAGGATGAATGGATGAGGGGCATTCGATATTTGAAAGGGAGCTGCCCTCATTTACAGGCTCGCTTGAAGTGACTTGGTGCTAGGACCATGGGCTTGGATCCAAACGTGCTTTCGGCATTTTTTCAATCAGCAATTTCAACTGCAACAAATGGGAGGTTCCTTGTTTATCGAATCTCCGATCCCTGATACACCGACTAGAAGCCACCTATCCCAATTGGATCGGACGACCCAGAATTGTCTTGAATTATTGGAGCTATCTCTTGCATTAACCCCGGGGCAACTTGGCAGCCCCGAAATCCTGACGACCATTGATCAGCTTTATAGGTGGATCTCGGCCGTCGTCAGCAAAACATCGCCCATTCGCTTGAATTGTAACTGAAAAGGGGTTCCTCTGTGCTGCGCTTGGGTGCTTCCCAGGAAATCCTGCAAACCTGTGTACCTTTGTGCCCCGATACCAAAATTGTTGCTAACATTAGGCTCCATGGGGGATAGAGTCGTCCCCGCGATGCTCTAAGGACTCATTTTGTAGTTCCAGTGCCTTGCTATTGGGCTATGGAGTCATTATTAGGCCGAAAAATAAAAAATGAAAATGAACAAAGAAACAAAAAGGACAATATTTACAAACAAAGGAGCCATGTGAGACTCAAACAAAACATTTCTTCAAAAAATGCCCATTCACTGGGCTGCTAAAAACTTATTCACCTTCCAAACCTCGCAGCCTGTACGTGTTATTTGAGAAAGTCTCAGAGATTTTGAAAGGCCCGATCCACAGGGCTTCAAACTTGTTGTGTTTTCCCTTATCTTGCTTAGGAGCATCCCATTTCAGCACCAGGTCTCCTATATGGAACCGCTCCTTCTTGGCCTTCTTATCAAAAACCTGCTTGATCTTTTGTTGATGGTCCTGAATTCTGCCCACTGTCTGCTCCCTAGCCTGTTGGACCTCCACTAGCTGATGAATCCTTCTGATCATGTTATTAGGCTCCTCCTGATGGTCCTGGATGAATTTTTCTATAGGAATGGCTTAATGAAAGGGGAAAACAGCCTCCACTCCATAGACTAATTGGAAAGGAGAGACGCCGATAGATCTCTTTGTGGTCACTCGGTCGGCCCATAGAGCAAATTTTAATTTGGAATGCCAGGCCTTCTTGTTGTCTTCCAACAGCCTTTTGATGATCCTTATCAGGGTTCTGTTGGAGGATTCTGCTAAACTGTTGCCCTATGGGTAATATGGGGTGGAGTGAATCAAATTGATTCTGAACTTCTCGCAGAACTTGGCCAATGGATCAAACTCGAAAGCGGCTGCGTTATCAGTGACAATTTTACTCGGGCAGCCGAATCTCGTGATGAGGTCCTCCAAGAATCCAATGATTACCTTGTGGGAAGCACTCCTTGTAGGGATAGCTTCAATCCACTTGGTAAAGAAATCTGTAGCAGTCAGGATCCACCTATGCTGCCCACTGGAAGCAGGGTGAATTTCTCCAATGAAATCTAGGCCCCACTACTGGAAAGTTCCTGAAACCACCACCGGATTTAACGACAAAGACTTGAGCTGATGATTTCCTACAAATTTTTGACATTTGATGTAGGTTCTGACCTTTTTACAGACATCATTGAACACGGTAGGCTAGTAGTATCCCGCCCTGAGGATTTTGTGGGCTGTGGCTTTCCAGAAATGGTGCCCTCCACACAGGCCGCTGTGAAATTCAGCCATGATCATTTCGGCCTCTTTTGGACTCATGCATTTTAAAAGCACCCCCAGGGGGTCTTTCTAATATAACATTTGATCAATCAGGCAGTATCTGACTACCTTGAGCTTCAGATCTCTTGCGTTGTTCCTTTGCAGGCCGTCTGGGGGCCACAACTCTTGTAGAAAGTATATGACATCCTTATACCAAGGAAATCGAACCAATGGGGGCTCCCTTTGAGGGTCTATGTCAGACAGTCGATCCTGCTAAATACCTGAGCATTCGTTGATGAAAATTATTCCCAAAGCTTGGCAATTTGCTTCAGCCAACAGCTTGGCTAAACCTTAACCTTTGATCAATTTGGTGGGCCTTATTTCCAGGTCGAATTCCAGGATTTTGGCTATCCATTTACTCCTTCTCCCATCTATGTCAGGCTGAATAAGGATGTCTTTAATAGCGGCCGAGGGGACATAGGCGATAATCTTTGACTGCAGGATGTAGGTTCTAAAAGATTTGAGAGATTTTACTAGTGCATAGGCCTGCTTCTCCATAGTGTCATACCTGACTTTGGCATCCCTCAATGCTCGACTAAAATAAGCAATGGGATGCTCTAGCCCAATGTTGTTTGTCTGTAATATAACAACAGCTACTGTGTCAGGTGAGGCAAAGGAGAAAATAAGGAAATCCTTCAAGTAGTCGGGACTGATAAGCACAGGAGCTTCAGTCAGGGCCTTCTTGATTTGCTCAAAGGAATGTCGCGATTGAGGAGTCCATCTTACTTCATTTTCTTTCTTCAACATGGTTGTTATAGGCTTTACGTCCTCAGAAAAGTTAGGCACAAACCTCCTCAGAAAATTAATTTTACCGAGGAAAGATTGGACTTCCTTCCTGGACCTCGGGATCGATAAGGCTTGTATTGCCTCAACTCTGCTGGGGTCAATTCTGAATCCTTCTGTTGATACTATGTGGCCTAGTAACTTTCCCTCCTGCATGGCGAATATAAATTTCTTGGGGTTTAATGAAATGCCAAAATTTCTGCATTTCAAGAAAACCTTCTTGAGATGGCGACGGTGTTCTTTATCATAATTTGAAAACACTGTGATGTCATCCAGATAGACGACCACAAATTTATCCTTTTCGCCGACGAAAGCTATGTCCATGGCACACTGGAATGTTGCCCCTACATTCATTAGTCCAAATGGCATCTTGGCATACATGAATGTCCCCCATGGAGTGGTAATGGTCATCTTTTCCCTGTCCTCAGGCAGAACAGAGACTTGATTGTAGCCAGAGAAACCATCAATCATGGACATCCTCGAAGCTCTTGTTACCCTCTGCAGTATATGTTCCATCTTTGGCAAGGGGTAGTTGTCCTTTTGTGAGCTCCTGTTCAGGTTTCTGAAGTCTACACATAGTCGTATCTCTCCATTCCTTTTCCTTACTGGCGCCAAGTTGGCCACCCACTCTGAATATCTCAGTGGTACAATGATCTGAGCTTGAAGCAACTTCTTCACTTCCCTCTCCATGATAGGCAACAACATAGGATTGATCTGTCTCAGCTTCTGCCTAAATGGCTTTGCCTCCTCTTTTAGTGGGATTTTATGCTTGATGACAGAGGTGGCATAGGTTTTGAGGTCTTCGTAGGTCCAGGCAAACACATCAGCAAATTCCCTCAAAAGTCCAATGTATGCGGACCTCTGCTCCTTTGTCAGACTTCTTGAAAATTTGACAAACTTGGGCTCACTCTTGGTCCCAATGTTGCACTAAATAGTACGAGTGTCATCCTCCGATGTCTCTCTTTTTAATGACACATCATTTCTATCAAAAATCCTTTCCAAAGGAACCAATCCCCTTGGAATATGATTGCTGGGTAGTTGCACAATGTTACGCTATGCAATCTTACTAAGAAAATTACCCCCACCAATCTTTTCTTCAGAGTTAGAGTCTTGGTCGATATGCATCTCTGAAAATTCTTCGACAGTCTCCAAGAACTTCTTGATCTCAAGATCATCCTTGAATACCTTCCAATGTTTGACGTTGTCAGGTATGGAGGGCCTATATTTTACTTCTATCTCATATCTGAATTTGGGCTGCAGGGGTACTTTGAAATTGCTTGTTGATGTAGCCAAGGAATCTTCCATCGTGTTCTCCTCTCTTGGGATGAAGGAAATGTTAAATACTGAGAAGAAACTGTCAATTAGGTCCCATACCTCATTTCTATAACTCCTGAGTTGAGGATTCTTAGCCTGATAAGTGATTCTGATTTGTTGGACCACCAACTCTGCGTCTTCGAACACTGCTACCTCCTGAATTCCCATTTCCCTTGCAGCTCTTAATCCTAGGATAAGAGCTTCATACTCTGCCACATTTTTGGTAGCTTCAAATTCTAGTTTGTACGACAGAGATATGGTTTCTCGAGCAGGTGATACAAAAAACACCCCAGCACCTGCACCTTCCCTGGAAGAGGCTCCATCAAAGAACATTTTCCAGACGGGGGTGATGGAGAGAGGAAGATTAGGGGAAATGGTGGGCTACTTTCTGAGTTTGAAAGGAGGCTCGGGGGTATGGGTGAGTTGTAGTAAACTGGAGCCTAAATCAGTGTCCAAGGAAAAGATGGGATGATTGGTAGGGTTGGCTTCATCGCTGATTATATAGGCCAGTTAAGCTTCTCTGTATAATCTTCTATGCTGTCCTCCAAACACTGGGATAGTAGCATATGTGAGGTCCATCTGCAAGGTTCCCCCCAGTCTTTTTATCCAAGATCTTGACAGTAACATACCAAACTTGGGGGGGACATCAGCCACTACTATATCCATGACCACACTTTTCATGGGCAACTGGAACATGGTGACGACCAGGTCTTTGATAACTCCTAGACACTGAACTTTCCTGGAATCAAAGGAATAGAGGTCATGATAAGCTTGGGTGACTTCCAGTCCTAGTTCTTCCATGACAGTTTTGGGCATGAGGTTGTGAGAAGCCCTAGAATCCATCAAGCAATTGTGCAGTACCTTGTCATGTATGTTTAAGGAGGTGTAGAAGGGAGGGGATGAGTCATTCCTATCTTCTACCATAGGACCTAGGATAACTGCAGGATTTTCATCTTGTAGATTAATGGAGGCTCTGGGAAGGTGTGAGACCTTAGACTGTAAAATCTCAGAGAAGTGTTTCTTGAACCCTTCATGTTTAATCAATTCTGTCAGGGGCACAGGAATTCTGATTTTTTAAATTTCATGCTCGAAATTAAAAGAAGATGAGAGCTTTGGGATTTCTCTTATTTCGGGAGCCTGACTCTGGATAATGGGAGAGAGGGGTTGGGTCTTCTTACCTCTGTGGTTGTCTGCTGCTTCATTAGCAGGTTTCTCTGTTCTAGTGGACCACTCAGGAACTTCAGGCACTATAGACTTTTTCTTGGACCGCAGATCATACCTGCCTTGGCTGCCACTAGCCTTGTCTCCCTTGCTCAGCTCATTTAACTGACTGTCCATGAGATACTCCTCATATGCTGATTGAGTGAGATGAGGAAAAAGAGGAGTGTCCCAAAAGCAATGGATTTCAGGATCCATCTCATCTGTTCCCCCCTCTTCCCCCTCGGCCACAAAATTGTTTTGAAAAGGGGCCTGAATCTTCTGGTCTTCTCTGTCTCTTCCCCTCTCCCTTTGCACAGTCAAAGAAGAAATATTGTTGGGCCTTCTAAAACCTCCTCCCTTTTCAGTGTTTTGGGGGCCTTTGTATGCTTGCCTCCCTTCCAACCTCATTCTTTCCATCTCTGCAGACAGAGACTTCACTATCTTGGTTAGTTCATCCACTTGAGGGTGGGGCAGTGATGGGTCAGAAGTCAAGGCTTCCGACCTTCCCTTTCTCCTGTCTGCGTCGGTCTTGCTTCTCAGTCTATCGGATGCTAACACATTGGATTCCACTTCTATGGCCGCATCTTTCATTTGAGCTAAGGAGGTGGCTCTTCTTTTTCTCAGTAACAGACATGAATCGGGACCGAACGCACTGGCATAAGAAATCTTGGCCGAGGCTTCCGAAGGCTTTATTTCGACGGGGATCTTGTTATACATCTTATTGAATCTTTTGGAGAAGTCAGAGATGGACTCTCCTTCCATCTTATTCAGAGACACGAACTCTATCATGTAGTACATGAAATCCTTCCTATCACCCCACTGCCTCAGGAAAGCACTATAGATCCGGGGGCCAATCCTCTGAACCATTTCAACACCTCACCATCCAAACTCTGGACGAAGACTCTCATCCAGACATCTTCATTTTCAATGTTGAGGTTGTCTACGTAACTGTAAAAAGCAGCCAGGTGCTCTTCGACAGTTATGTCTCCTTCCCCAGTGAACTTGGGCATATACTTCAAGTAGTCTCCAGCAGGGAGAGGATTCATAGGATGGGGTAGGACTAAGGGAGCATATCTGGCAGTGACTATGGCATCCATTCTATTCAGAGGGGGATTAGCGCCAGCCATAGGAATATAAGGTGGAGGAGAGCTTGGAGGAGAAGGAGTTCGTAAAGGGGCTACTGGGAATGAGTCTAGAAGTGGAGTGGGAAACAAGAGGGGATTTAAGGAGAAAGCTAACAAGCTCAAGTCAGCAGGTGTTTTTCTTTGTGAAGGAGTGGGGAAATCTTCTATAGTCCTCGGTCTATGCCAAGGTACAGCTTCAGAGAATATGGGAATGACAACGTCTCGTCCCTCCGGTCCCAGACCAGGAGAGGAAAACTCAACAGGAACACTCCCGAAATTTAGGAAACAGGAAACTTCAGAAAACGGTCTACTGGGAAGATGAGGAGAAGAAAATGGAGTTTCTACAGAAAGAGATAGCAGATTACCTGGTTCAGTGGTGGAAGCTTCTTCTTCAGGGGCCTTTCCCTTTCTGAGCACCGGCTCTGGATCTGCTTCAGGCATGGCTAGAGGCAGCTATGGATGAGACCGCGTGTGTCTACCTCTGAAAGCCATAATTAACACGGCAGGTTCGCCATAGTGGATTCATCACAATGAAGTCGCAAGGTGCATAGCAGAAATCTTGATAATTCTGATATCTGATGCACCTTCAAAATCAGTTGATCGTTGTCATTCAAACCCAGCGAAAATATTCAACTTCATCCTCGGCAACGACGCCAGAAATGTTAGCGTCAGAAGTCACTCCTAGATTGATTGCAGGAGCAGAGCCCAACGCCCATCAGTTTTATGTCATGATTTGTTTTAATGGGGTGATTAGATGGGTGAAGACTCAAGATAATAGAGCTTTAACTCGGGAAACTGGGCCTGGTATGTATAAAGCAAGGGAGGTCTTGATCCAACTTCTGTCAGTAAGTTTATTAAAGGGTGGTAGATGGAAGACTTGTGAGAAGGGTGAGCAAGACTGCCTCGGATAATAGGCCTTCGGAAGCTTGAAGAAGAAAAACTCAGAAGCCAAGATCCTCTTGGTCCATAGTTTCAAAGAGCTGAGGGGTGACTCGACTGAATCCTTCAATTCCAAGTCATTTCAGTGCTGAGAACATCACAAGAACCGATTAGAAATAATCTGACTATTACAGTGATCCAACCTACATCATCCTATAACAACCACAACTCGACTGGATCCTCCAATTCCGAGTTTTTCTAACACAATAAACAAAGAAATGGAAGGGAAGATGACATCCATAAAGTAAGAAATCTCAAATGCCTTATACATTAACCAGAGCGACCAACGCTTCATCAAAACCTTACAATCAGGAGCTTTTTCTCAACCATCGATGCTTACAAAATACAAATACTGAGTTTATATACTCAGGAAAATTCACCTCACAGAGGCGTGCCCAGTCACCCAAGGCTCGGTGTCATACCGATATCTTTCTTTAAATGCCAGCTTAACTACGCATGGCTCCTGTAAGGAGGGTAGCTGAGCCATTAAGTGCTCGGCTAGCGTGTGCAGACTTCTCTATCGAGCTGAGGAATTCAGCATGGCTTCTTTGAGAAAATCGATACACAGGACCTCTGCGAGCAGGCGGCTCGCCAGACCCTCCATTCGCCTCACTTAATGAATGAAAGGAGGTTTCAACCACCCACTCTTACCTTCATTTACTTCAATGCTAGAAATAGTATTGAGATTGGGTCCGATGGCGCCTGGAGATCGCTATGATCCCCTCTGTAACTGGACTCGGTGCCTTTGGCCTTCTTTATGCAACTCTTTTCTTCCTCCAAGTGACCACAGACTGTGACCACGTGCCTATTCCCAAGGCACTTTCGACATTCACGAATATGAAGGGGCTATTCCTGCAATTTGAAATCGCGATGAGAAAAACGCCGAGACGGCTCAATCTGGTGCCATGCATTCCTCTGAGATATGACGGTCTTGAACTCACTCGATGCTGCTGTGGGCCCGGGTCTAGGACTCTCCCGGCATCTCGTGCATTGGAACATAACGGAGCTTCTTTTTGCGCCTTGGAGTCGCGATGGGCGAAACACCGAGATGGCTCAGTTTGCCGCCAAGTGTCCCCTTTGAATGGATGGCTGAAAATGTTTCGTGATGTCACGGGCCCCAGTTTCATCACTTTTGATGCTATCGGGGTTTGGGGTTTCACGATACAAAGTGATTTGAAAATTTTACCCTTTGAACTTGCGATTGTCGAAAATCGACGCGGCCAAATCTTGCGCCACGCGTCCTTAGGATGAGTGGACGAGGGGCATTCGATATTTGAAAGGGATTCTCCCTCATTTACAGGCTCCCTTGAAGTGACTTGGTGCTATGACCGTGGGCTCGGCTCCAAAGGTGCTTTCGGCATTTCACCGATCGGCAATTTCAACTGCAACGAATGGGAGGTTCCTTGTTTACTGAAACTCCGATCCCCGATACACTGACTGGAAGCCACCTGTCCCAATTGGATCGAACGACCCAGAATTGTCTTGAATTATTGGAGATATCTCTTGCATTAACCCCGGGGCAACTTGGCAGCCCCAAAATCCCAATGACCATTGATCAGCTTTATAGGTGCATCTCGGCGACCGTCAGCAAAACTTCGCCCATTCGCTGGAATTGTAACTGAAAAGGAGTTCCTCCATGCTGCGCTTGGGCGCTTCCCGAGCAATCCTGCAGACATGTGTACCTTTGTGCCCCGATACCAAAACTGTTGCTAACAGTATGTACAATGTGTTTTCCACCAATGGAGTGTCTCTGCCATCCTCAAGTTTGAATCCTGAAAGGAAGGGAGTGAGGGCAGACTTAGAGTCTGTCATGTGAAATATCTTGAGTAGATCTCATGCATACTTGGATTGAGACATTTTAATGTCTGATGCATCCTAACTGATCTTGAGTCCAAGGAAGAAATGTAGAGGACCCATGTCCATCATAAGGAAATTGTCATGCAGAATCCTCTTGACTATAGTAATCATTGAAGTCGAGCAACTGATGATCAAAAATTCATCAACATATAGAACTAGGAGTGTAATTGAATCAAACATCTTGAGGATGTAAACATTCAGGTCTAACTTAAAACATACAAATTTTTGTGACTACAGGTAGGATTCCGTCTTGGCATACCATGCCCTCGGGGCCTGCTTGAGGCCATAAAGAAATTTCTTCAGTCGACAGACCAAAGATGAATCTTGCATGAAGCCTTGGGGTTGTTCCATGTATATCTCTTTAGAGATATTTCCATGAAGAAATGCACTCTTCGCATCCATCTGATGGACTTCCCATCCCTTGGATGACGTAATAGAAAGTGTCAAACGTATTGAATCTATCTTCCCTACTCGAGCAAATTTCTCGTCATAGTCAATGTCATGCACCTGTTGAAAGCCTTTGGAAACTAACATGGGTTTGTATTTGCTAACCTGTCCATCCACTACACTCTTTGTCCTATAGACCCATCTGCACCTGACAAGTTTTCTTCTTCTAGGAAGGGGAACCAGATCCCAAGTCTAGTTTTTGAGGATGGAGTTGTACTCCTATTGCATGGCGAATTCCAAAAATGGATTCTCGACATCCTCAACATAGGACTGTGGATCTAAAGACTAAACCAAGAAAATATTCCTGAGTGGCATTAGTTCAGTCACAATGAGTGCAAGAGGAGGCTCCTCGAAATGATATCAAGTCCTAATGGTATCAGTTGGATCCCCAACAATATCTCATGCATCCTAAAGAGTAGTCTTGGCCCACTTGGGCCTCGGCTCTGGCTCCGCAACTGAATATTCATGCACTAATTCTGCATATGACTATAGTGACTCGGTATCTTAATCATCTTAATCCTCTGAATTAAAACTATCATCTAACGAAGAGTCAACATGTGCATGCTCATCATCTCTGATAAGTGGAAGAACAAAAGTTTATGCATGCGTTTGTTGAGGTACATGCGACATACTTTCCTCGAATTGGAAACTTCACTCAATGATGAGACAGTATGAGGAAAGATCAATGAGTATGTATCCCTTTTCATCGTCGAGGTTTCCAACAAATATACACTATGTGGATCAAGTTCCTTCCTCTTGTCATATGGAATCTTGGTCCATGCACGAGAACCAAATATATGGAAGTGGATCACTTCCGGTTTGAGGCCACTCCAAGCCTTGTAGGGGGCCTTATCCTTGAAAGATCTATGGGGAGATCTGTTTTGGATGTAGGTTGCACAATTAAGTGCTTCATCCCATAATCTTTGTGGAAGTGACTTTTCATGTAGCATGCAAGATGCCATCTCTTTTAGAGATCT
>JZKD02S1636526.1:298271-309077 GCA_000966675.3 Picea glauca
AACGAAAGTGTTGACGAGATGGAATGACCCATTCAATCAATTGAGGGAAAACACCCAGTGGCAGGTCCCAATTAGACCGACTCTCGTTTGGGATAGCGTTTTCCACCAGATTTCAACATGGTTACCAACTAACTAAAATACTAACAAAAATCTAACTAAATACTAGCTAAAATATGAATCTGAGAACCGAAGGTTCTCAGATGAATTAAAAAATAATGAAAAAAATAAAAGAAACACAATTAAATGACCTTAAACGCAGAGATACGGCTGATAATCTAATATGCAATTTAAACCTAATGTTATTTAATCTAACCTATCTTGATTATGATCATAATAACATAATAAATGAATACAGTGAAAGATGTATATTACTTGATTATAATAAGTTCATGACACAAGTTATACGGATATTTGATCGCATAATTTGTATGAACCATGGAATTGATAAATTTAATGTGATCATGTTATTTATGAGAAATCATGATAACTGTAAAATGAAAATATTAATTTTGAAGTAATTCGTCAACTAACATTCACAAGTTACAAACAGAGAAATGCATAAACAGAAAAATCTCATTCACACATATCAATACCATAATCTTTAGATCCAAAATGTCTCTTGGATTCAAAAAATAAATTTCAGTAACAATGTTGTCCTACTAAGTTCTAAGCCCAAAATCCATTTCAAATGGGTAGAGCCCCCTTTATATAGTGAGGGGCCTCCCTTTAAAATTGTTTTTCATGATGATTATAGAAATTTGAGGCATTTCACAAAAAGGACTCTTCATTTTCCATCAAATATTACAGTATCACGAGAAAACATCTGGACAGAAAATGGAAAATTTAGCAATCATGACGTGGTATGCTCCTGTTGTTGGTCTTGGTATTCCTTCCAAGTTGAATAGTCATTAAAAATGCTCTTAAGTTTGCTTGATTTCAATCACTCTAAGACTGATTCTCCGTTACATAATTTTGCAGCCACTTCTTGTTGTAACCACTCAACCATGACATTTACAAAGGATCGAATCTTTTGGGTAAGCTGAGTAGGAAATAACAAATGCTCATCAATTGATTTTTCATCAAAAAGCATTAAATATAAAATGTTTGTCTGACTGGCCTTCTTTAAATCTTCCACTTCAACTGCCCTAGCACTGACAGAACTTGTTTCATCTATTGATTGTAATGGATGTATTCATGCCTCTGTTACGAGATCATAAGAATTTTTCCACATTTGTGCACATGTGTCAGCAACCACCCCTTGGGTGCAATGGGCACTCCTAAAGATAGGTTTTTTGGTGTCAAACAACATTCAGTACCTGAGTATTTCTCTTTTCAAATGTGCGTACTATCCTATTTATATGGGATATTTACATAGTGAACCAATTTGGTTCACCACATACCCCTTTATACTCTTCCTCTATTGAAGATAAAGAAATAGAAGCTTGCTTCTTTCTCGACCAACATATGGGCTCAGAACCCGGAATGAGCGAGTAACCAGATGTGGACTTGTGATCAATGTTATCGCCATCCCAATCAAAATCAGTGAACTATATGAGATCCAATGTAGAGTGTGTTTCATAGTGAATCCCAAAGGTGATGGTGCCCTGTACGTATCGAAGGATACACTTTTCATACTTCCAATCTAGCTCATGTGATTATTGTATGAAGCTAGAGACTGCTCCAACTTCATAGGAGAGGTTTGGTGTGGAGTGTGCAAGATATAAAAACTCCCCACTAGTTGTATGTGTTAGCGTCAGAAGTCACTCCTGGATTGCTTGCAGGAGCAGAGCCCAACGTCCATCAGATTTATGTCACGATTTGTTTTAATGGGGTGATCAGATGGGTGAAGACTCAAGATAATAGAGCTTTAACTCAGAAAACTGGGCCTAGTATGTAGAAAGCAAGGGAGCTCTTGATCCAACTTCTGTCAGTAAGTTAATTAAAGGGTGGTAGATGGAAGACTTGTGAGAAGGGTGAGCAATACTACCTTGGGAAACAGGCCTTCGGAAGCTTGAAGAAGAAAAAATCAGAAGCCAAGATCCTCTTGGTCTAGAGTTTCAAAGAGCTAAGGGGTGACTCGACTGAATCCTTCAATTCCAAGTCGTTTCAGCACTGGGAACATCACAAGAACTTATTAGAAACAATGTGACTATTATAGTGATCCAACCTACATCATCCTATAACATCCACAACTCGACTAGATCCTCCAATTCCGAGTTGTTCTAACATAGTAAACAAAGAAATGGAAGGGAAGCTGACATCCATAAAGTAAGAAATCTCAAATGCCTTATACATTAACCAGAGTGACCAGTGCTTCATCAAAACCTTACAATTGAGAGATTTTGCTCAACCATCGATGCTTAAAAAATGCAAAGACTGAGTTTATATACTCAGGAAAATTCACCTCACAGAGGTGTGCCCAGTCACCCAAGGCTCGGTGTCCTTTCAGTCAAACTCGTACCGATATCTTTCTTTAAATGCCACCTTAACTACGCATGGCTTCTGTAAGGAGGGTAGCTGAGCCATTAAGTACTCAACTAGCATGCGCAGACTTCTCTGTCGAGCTGAGAACTTCGGCATGGCTTCTTTGAGAAAATTGATACACAGGACCTCTACGAGCAGGCAGCTCGCCAGAACCTCCATTCCCCTCACTTAATGAATGAAAGGAGGTTTCAACCACCCACTCTTGCCTTCATTTACTTCAATGCTAGAAACAGTATTGAGATTGGGTCCGATGGTGCCTGGAGATCGCGATGATCCCCTCTGTAACTGGACTTGGCGACTTTGGCCTTCTTTACGCAGCTCCTTTCTTCCTCCAAGTGACCACGGACTATAACCATGTGCCTATTCCCGAGGCGCTTTCGGCGTTCGCGAATATGAAGGGTCTATTCCTGCAATTTGAAATCGCAATGAGCGAAACGTCAAGATGTCTCAATCTGGTGCCATGCATCCCTCTGAGATCTGACACTCTTGAACTCACCCGATGCTGTTGTGGGCATGGGTCCGGGACTCTCCCGGCATCTCGTGCATCGGAACATAACGAAGCTGCTTTTTGCGCCTTGGAGTCACGATGGGTGAAACGCCGAGATGGCTCAGTTTGCCGCCAGGTGTCCTCTTTGAATGGACGGCTGAAAATGCTTTGTGATGTTGCGGGCCCCAGTTTCATCACTTTCGGTGCTGTCGAGGTTCGGGGTTTTGCGATACAAAGTGATATGAAACTTTTACCCTTCGAACTTGAAATTGCCAAAAACCGACGCGGCCAGATCTTGCGCCATGCGTCTTTAGGATGAATGAATGAGGGGCATTCGATATTTGAAAGGTAACCTCCCTCATTTATAGGCTCTCTTGAAGTGACTTGGTGCTAGGACTGTGGGCTCCGCTCCAAAGGTGCTTTCGGCATTTCGTCGATCGACGATTTCAACTGCAACGAATGGGAGCTTCCTTATTTACCAAAACTCTGATCCCCGATACACCGATTGGAAGCCACCTGTCCCAATTGGATTGGACGACCCAGAATTGTCTTAAATTATTGGAGCTATCTCTTGCATTAACCCCAGGGCAACTTGACAGCCCCGAAATCCCGATGACCATTGATCAGCTTTATAGGTGGATCTCGGGGGCCGTCAGCAAAACTTCGCCCATTCGCTCGAATTGTAACTGAAAAGGGGTTCCTCCATGCTGCGTTTGGGCGCTTCCCGGGCAATCCTGCAGACCTGTGTACCTTTGTGCCCTGATACCAAAATTGTTGCTAACATTAGGCTCCATGGGGGATAGAGTCATCCCCGCAATGCTCTAAGGACTCATTTTGCAGTTTCAGTGCCTTGCTATTGGGCTATGGAGTCATTATTAGGCCGAAAAATAAAAAACAAAAATGAACAAAGAAACAAAAAGGACAATATTTACAAACAAATGAGCCATCTGAGACTCTAACAAAACATTTCTTCAAAAAATACCCATTCACTGGGCTGCTGAAAACTTCTTCACCTTCCAAACCTCACAACATGTACGTGTTATTTGAGAAAGTCTCAGAGATTTTGAAAGGCCTGATCCACAGGGCTTCAAACTTGCTATGTTTTCCCTTATCTTGCTTAGGAGAATCCCATTTCAGCACCAGGTATCCTATCTGGAACCGCTCCTTCTTGGCCTTCTTATCGAAAACCTGCTTGATCTTTTGCTGATGGTCCTAAATTCTGCCCACTGTCTGCTCCCTAGCCTGCTGGACCTCCACTAGCTGATGAATCCTTCTGATCATGTTATCAAGCTCCTCCTGATGGTCCTGGATGAATTTTTCTACAGGAATGGCTAAATGAGGGGGGAAAACAGCCTCCGCTCCATAGACTAATTGGAAAGGAGAGACACCGATAGATCTCTTTGTGGTCACTCGGTCGACCCAAAGAGAAAATTTTAATTTGGAATGCCAGGCCTTCTTGTTGTCTTCCAACAGCCTTTTGATGATCCTTATTAGGCTTTTGTTGGAGGATTCTGCTAAACCGTTTCCCTGTGGGTAATATGGGGTGGAGTGGATCAGCTTGATTTTGAACTGCTCGCAGAACTTGGCCAACGGATCAGACCTGAAAGTGGTTGCGTTATCAGTGACAATTTTACTCGGGTAGCCGAATCTCATGATGAGGTCCTCCAGGAATCCAATGATTACCTTGTGGGAAGCACTCCTAGTAGGGATATCTTCAATCCACTTGGTAAAGAAATCTGTAGCATTCATGATCCACCTGTGCTGCCCACTGGAAGCAGGGTGAATTTCTCCAATGAAATCTAGACCCCACTACTGGAAAGGTCCTGAAACTCTTGCCGTCTGGGGGCCGCAACTCTTGCAAAAAGTATATGACATCCTTATACCAAGGACATCAAACCAATGGGGGATCCCTTTGAGGGTCTATGTCAGACAGTCGATCCTGCTGAATACCTGAGCATTCATTGATGAATATTATTCCCAAAGCTTGGCAATTTGCTTCAGCCAACAGCTTGGCTAAACCTTGACCTTTGATCAATTTGGTGGGCCTTATTTCCAGGTCGAATTCCAGGATTTTGGCTATCCATTTACTCCTTCTCCCATCTATGTCAGGCTGAATAAGGATGTCTTTAACAACGGCCGAGGGGACATAGGCGATAATCTTTGACTGCAGGACGTAGGTTCTAAAAGCTTTGAGAGATTTTACTAGTGCATAGACCTGCTTCTCCATAGTGTCATACCTGACTTCGGCATCCCTCAATGCTCGACTGAAATAAGCAATGGGATGCTCTAGCCCAATGTCGTTTGTCTGTAATAGAACAACAACTACTGTGTCAGGTGAGGCAAAGGAGAAAATAAGGAAATCCTTCGAGTAGTCGGGACTGATAAGCACAGGAGCTTCAGTCAGGGCCTTCTTTATTTTCTCAAAGGAATGTCGCGATTGAGGATTCCATCTTACTTCATTTTCTTTCTTCAACATGGTTGTTATAGGCTTTACCTCCTCAGCAAAGTTAGGCACAAACCTCCTCAGAAAATTAATTTTACCAAGGAAAGATTGGACCTCCTTGTTGGACCTCGGGATCGATAAGGCTTGTATCGCCTCAACTCTGCTGGGGTCAATTCTGAATCTTTCTACTGATACTATGTGGCCTAGTAACTTTCCCTCCTGCATGGCGAATAGAGATTTCTTGGGGTTTAATGAAATGCCAAAATTTCTGCATTTCAAGAAAACCTTCTTGAGATGGCGATGGTGTTCTTTATCAGACTTTGAAAACATTGTGATGTCATCCAGATAGATGACCACAAATTTATCCTTTTCACCGATGAAAGCTATGTCCATGGCATGCTGGAACGTTGCCCCTGCATTCATTAGTCCAAATGGCATCTTGGCATACATGAATGTCCCCCATGGAGTGGTAAATGTCGTCTTTTCCCTGTCCTCAGGGAGAACAGAGACTTGATTGTAGCCAGAGAAACCATCAATCATGGACATCCTGGAAGCTAATGTTACCCTCTGCAGTATATGTTCCATCTTTGGCAAGGGGTAGTTGTCCTTTCGTGAGCTCCTGTTCAGGTTTCTAAAATCTACACATAGTCGGATCTCTCCATTCTTTTTCCTTACTGGCACCAAGTTGGCCACCCACTCTGAATATCTCAGTGGTACAATGATCTGAGCTTGAAGCAGCTTCTTCACTTCCCTCTCCATGATAGGCAGCAGCATAGGATTGATCTGTCTCAGCTTCTACCTAAATGGATTTTCCTCCTCTTTTAGTGGGATTTTATGCTCGATGAAAAAGGTGGCATAGGTTTTGAGGTCTTCGTAGGTCCAGACAAACACATCAGCAAATTCCCTCAAAAGTCCAATGTATGCGGACCTCTGCTCCTTTGTCATAATTCTTGACAATTTGACAAACTTGGGCTCACTCTCGGTCCCAATGTTGCACTGAATAGTACCAGTGTCATCCTTCAAGGTCTCTCTTTTTAATGACACATCATTTCTATCAAAAAGCCTTTCCAAAGGAACCAATCCCCTTGGAATACGATTGTTGGGCAGCTGCACAATGTTATGCTCTGCAATCTTATTCAGAAAATTACCCCCACCAAGCTTTTCTTCAAAGTTAGAGTCTTGGTCGATATGCATCTCTGAAAATTCTTCAACAGTCTCCAAGAACTTCTTGATCTCAAGATCATCCTCGAATACCTTCCAATGTTTGACGTTGTCAGGTATGGAGGGCCTGTATTTTACTTCTATCTCATATCTGAATTTGGGCGGCAGGGGTACTTTCAAATTGCTTACTGATGTAGCCAAGGAATCTTCCATCGTGTTCTCCTCTCTTGGGATGAAAGAAATGTTAAATGTTGAGAAGAAACTCTCAATTAGGTCCCATACCTCATTTCTATAACTCCTGAGTCAAGGATGCTTAGCCTGATAAGCGCTTCTGATCTGTTGGACAACCAACTCTGCGTCTCTGAACACTGCTACCTCCTAAATTCCCATTTCCCTTGCAGCTCTTAATCCTAGTATAAGAGCTTCATACTCTTCCACATTGTTGGTAGCTTCAAATTCTATTTTGTACAACAGAGATATGGTTTCCCGAGCAGGTGATACAAAAAACACCCCAGCACCCGCACCTTCCCTGGAAGAGCCTCCATCAAAGAACATTTTCCAGACGGGGGTGATCAAGAGAGGAAGCTTAGGGGAAATGGTGGGTTGCTTTATGAGTTTGAGAGGAGGCTCAGGGGCATGGGTGAGTTGTAGTAGAATGGATCCTAAATCAATGTCCATGGCAAAGATGGGATGATTTGTAGGGTTTTCTTCATCGCTGATTATAGAGGCCAGTTGGGCTTCTCTGTATAATCTTCTATGCTCTCCTCCAAACACTGGGATAGTAGCATATGTGAGGTCCAACTACAAGGTTCCCCCCAGTATTTTTATCCAATATCTTGACAACAACATACCAAACTTGGGGGGGACATCAGCCACTACTATATCCATGACCACACTTTTCATGGGCAACTAGAACAAGGTGACGACTAGGTCTTTGATAACTCCTAGACACTGAAATTTCCTGGAATCAAAGGAATAGAGGTCATGATAAGCTCGGGTGACTTCCAGTCCTAGTTCTTCCATGATAGTTTTGGGCATGAGGTTGTGAGAAGCCCTAGAATCCATCAAGCAGTTGTGCAGTACCTTGTCATGTATGTTCAAGCAGGTGTAGAAGGGAGGGGATGAGTCATTCCTATCTTCTACCATAGGACCTAGGATAACTGCAGGCTTTTCATCTTGTAGATTAATGGAGTTTATGGGAAGGCATGAGACCTCAGACTATAAAAGCTCAGAGAAGCATTTCTTGAACCCTTCATGTTTAATCAATTCTGTCAGGGGCACAGGAATTCTGATTTTTTGAATTTCATGCTCGAAATTAAAAGAAGATGAGAGCTTTGGTATTTCTCTTATTGCAAGAGCCTGACTCTGGATAATGGGAGAGAGGGGTTGGGTCTTCTTACCTCTGTGGTTGTCTGTTGCTGAGAACATCAATTCCTTCAATTCCAAGTCGTTTCAGTGCTGAGAACATCACAAGAACCGATTAGAAACAATGTGACTATTACAGTGATCCAACCTACATCATCCTATAATAGCCACAACTTGACTGGATCCTCCAATTCTGAGTTGTTCTAACACAGTAAACAAAAAAATGGAAGGGAAGCTGACATCCATAGAGTAAGAAATCTCAAATGCCTTATACATTAACCAGAGCGACCAGTGCTTCATCAAAACCTTAAAATCAGGAGCTTTTGCTCAACCATCGATGCTTACAAAATACAAAGACTGAGCTTATATACTCAAGAAAATTCACCTCATAGAGGCATGCCCATTCAACCAAGGCTCGGTGTCCTTTCAGTCAAACTCGTACCGATATCTTTCTTTATATGCCACCTTAACTACGCGTGGCTCCTGTAAGGAGGGTAGCTGAGCCATTAAGTGTTGGGATAGCGTGCGCAGACTTCTCTGTCAAGATGAGGACTTCGGCATGGATTCTTTGAGAAAATCAATACACAAGACCTCTACGAGCAGGCGGCTCACAAGACCCTCCATTCCCCTCACTTAATGAATGAAAGGAGGTTTCAACCACCCACTCTTGCCTTCATTTACTTCAATGCTAGAAACAGTATTGAGATTGGGTCCAATGGCACCTAGAGATCGCGATGATCCCCTCTATAACTGGACTCGGTGCCTTTGGCCTTCTTTACGTGGCTCCTTTCTTCCTCCAAGTGACCACAGACTGTGACCACGTGCTTATTCCCAAGGCGCTTTCGGCATTCGCGAATATGAAGGGGCTATTCCTGCAATTTGAAATCACGATGAGCGAAAAACCGAGACGGCTCAATCTGGTGCCACGTGTCCCTCTGAGATCTGATGGTATTAAACTCACCCGATGCTGCTATGGGCCCAGGTCCAGGACTCTCCCGGCATCTCGTGCATCAAAACATAACGGAGCTACTTTTTGCGCCTTGGAGTCGCGATGGGTGAAACACTGAGATGGCTCAGTTTGCCGCCATGTGTCCCCTTTGAATGGACGGTTGAAAATGCTTCATGATGTAACGGGCCCCAGTTTCAACACTTTCAGCACTATCGGGGTTCGGGGTTTCACGATACAAAGTGATATGAAACTTTTACCCTTCGAACTTGCGATTGTTGAAAACTGACGCGGCCAGATCTTGCGCCACGCATCCTTAGGATGAATGGATGAGGGGCATTCGATATTTGAAAGGGAGCCGCCCTCATTTACAGGCTTTCTTGTAGTGACTTGGTGCTTGGACCGTGGGCTCGGCTCCAAAGGTGCTTTCGGCATTTCGCCGATCGACAATTTCAACTGCAACGAATGGGAGGTTCCTTGTTTACCGAAACTCCGATCCCCGATACACCGACTGGAAGCCACCTGTCCCAATTGGATTGGACGACCCAGAATTGTCTTGAATTATTGGAGCTATCTCTTGCATTAACCCTGGGGCAACTTGGTAGCCCCGAAATCCCGACGACCATTGATCATCTTTATAGGTGGATCTCGACGGTCGTCAGCAAAACTTCGCCCATTCACTCGAATTGTAACTAAAAAGGGGTTCCTCCATGCTACGCTTGGGCGCTTCCCGGGAAATCCTGTAGACCAGCGTACCTTTGTGCCCCGATACCAAAATTGTTGCTAACAGTATGTACAATGTGTTTTCCACCAATGGAGTGTCTCTATCATCCTCAAGTCTGACTCCTGAAAGGAAGGGAGTCAGGGCAGACTTACAGTCTGTCATGTGAAATATCTTGAGTAGATCTCGTGCATACTTGGCTTAAGACAGTTTAATGTCTGATGCATCCTAATTCATCTCAAGTCCAAGGAAGAAATGTAGAGGACCCATGTCCATCATCAAGAAATTGTCATGCAGAATCCTCTTGACTACAGTAATCATTGAACTCGAGCAACTGATGATCAAAAAATCATCAACATATAGAAATAGGAGTATAATTAAATCAAACATCTTGAGGATGTAAACATTCAGGTCTGACTTAAAACATACAAACTTTTGTGACTGCAGGTAGGATTTCGCCTTGGCATACCATGCCCTCGGGGCCTGCTTGAGGCCATAAAGAGACTTCTTCAGTCGACAGACCAAAGAAGAATCTTGCATGAAGCCTTGGGGTTGTTCCATGTATATCTCCTTAGAGAGATTTCCATGAAGAAATGCATTCTTTGCATCCATCTGATGGACTTCCCATCCCTTGGATGATGCAATGGAAAGTGTAAAACTTATTGAATCCATCTTCACTACTCGAGCAAATTTCTCATCATAGTCAATGTCATGCACCTGCGGAAAGCCTTTGGAAACTAACATGGGTTTGTATTTTCTAGCCTGTCCATCCGCTACACTCTTTGTCCTATACACCCATCTGCACCTGACAAGTTTTCTTCTTGTAGGAAGGGGAACCAGATCCCAAGTCTGGTTCTCGAGGATGGAGTTGTACTCCTATTGCATGGCGAATTCCAAAAATGGATTCTCGGCATCCTCGACATAGGACTGTGGATCTAAAGACTGAACAAAGAAAATATTCGTTAGTGGCATTAGTTCAGTCACAATGAGTGCAAGAGGAGTCTCCTTGAAATGATATCAAGTCCTAATGGTATCAGTGTGATCCCCAACAATATCTCATGCATCCTAAAGAGTAGTCTTGGCCCACTTGGGCCTCGGCTCTGGCTCCGCAACTGAATATGCATGCACTGATTCTACATATGACTATAGTGACTCGGTATCTTAATCATCTTAATCCTCTGAATTAAAACTATCATCTG
>JZKD02S1636526.1:331143-343717 GCA_000966675.3 Picea glauca
AATTTAAACCTAATGTTATTTAATCTAACCTATCCTGATTATGATCATAATAACATAATAAATGAATACAGTGAAAGATGTATATTACTTGATTATAATAAGTTCATGACACAAGATATACGAATATTTGATAGCATAATTTGTATGAACCATGGAATTGATAAATTTAATGTGATCATGTTATTTATGAGAAATCATGATAACTGTAAAATGAAAATATTAATTTTGAAGTAATTCGTTAACTAACATTCACAAGTTACAAACAGAGAAATGCATAAACAGAAAAATCTCATTCACACATATCAATACCATAATCTTTAGATCCAAAATGTCTCTTGGATTCAAAAAATAACTTTCAGTAACAATGTTGTCCTGCTAAGTTCTAAGCCCAAAATCCATTTCAAATGGGTAGATCCCCCTTTATATAGTGAGGGGCCTCCCTTTAAATTTTTTTTTCATGATGATTATAGAAATTTGAGGCGTTTCACAAAAAGGACTCTTCGTTTTCCATCAAATATTACAGTATCACCAGAAAACTTCTGGACATAAAATGAAAAACTTAGCAATCATGATGTGGTATGCTCCTGTTGTTGTTCTTGGTATTCCTTCCAAGTTGAATAGTCGTTAAAAATGCTCTTAAGGTTGCTTGATTTCAATCTCTCTAAGACTGATTCTCCGTTACATAATTTTGCGGCCACTTCTTGTTGTAACCACTCAACCAAGACATTTACAAAGGATCGAATCTTTTGGGTAAGCTGAGTAGGAAATAACAAATGCTCATCAATTGATTTTTCATCAAAAAGCATCAAATATCAAATGTTTGTTTGACTGGCCTTCTTTAAATCTTCCACTTCAACCGCCCTAGCACTGACAGAAGTTGTTTCATCTATTGCTTGTAATGGATGTATTCATGCCTCTGTTACGAGATCATAAGAATTTTTCCACAGTTGTGCACATGTGTCAGCAACCACCCCTTGGGTGCAATCGGAAATCTCGAAGATAGGTTTTCTGGTGTCAAACAACATTCAGTACCTATGTATTTCTCTTTTCAAATGTGCATACTATCCTATTTATATTGGATATTTACATAGTGAACCAACTTGGTTCACCACATACCCCTTTATACTCTTCCTCTATTGAAGATAGAGAAATAGAAGCTTGCTTCTTTCTCGACCAACATATGGGCTCAGAACCCAAAATGAGCGAGTAACCAGATGTGGACTTGTGATCAATGTTATCGCCATACCAATCAAAATCAGTGAACTATATGAGATCCAATGTAGAGTGTGTTGCATAGTGAATCCCAAAGGTGATGGTGCCTTGTACGTGTCGAAGGATACACTTTGCATACTTCCAATCTAGCTCATGTGATTATTGTATGAAGCTAGAGACTGCTCCAACTTCATAGGAGAGGTTTGGTGTGGAGTGTGAAAGATATAAAAACTCCCCACTAGTTGTATGTGTTAGCGTCAGAAGTCACTCCTGGATTGCTTGCAGGAGCAGAGCCCAATGTCCATCAGTCTTATGTCACGATTTGTTTTAATGGGGTGATCAGATGGGTGAAGACTCAAGATAATAGAGCTTTAACTCAGAAAACTAGGCCTGGTATGTAGAAAGCAAGGGAGGTCTTGATCCAACTTTTGTCAGTAAGTTGATTAAAGGGTGGTAGATGGAAGACTTGTGAGAAGGGTGAGCAAGACTGCCTCGGGCAACAGGCCTTCGGAAGCTTGAAGAAGAAAAACTCAGAAGCCAAGATCCTCTTGGTCTAGAGTTTCAAAGAGCTGGGGGGTGAATCGACTGAATCCTTCAATCCCAAGTCGTTTCAGTGCTGAGAAATTCACAAGAACCGATTAGAAACAATGTGACTATTCTAGTGATCCAACCTACATCATCCTATAACAGCCACAACTCAACTGGATCCTCCAATTCCGAGTTGTTCTAACATAGTAAACAAAGAAATGGAAGGGAAGTTGACATCCATAAAGTAAGAAATCTCAAATGCCTTATACATTAAACAGAGCGACCAGCGCTTCATCAAAACCTTACAATCGAGAGATTTTTCTCAACCATCGATGGTTACAAAATACAAAGACTGAGTTTATATACTCAGGAAAATTCACCTCACAAAGGCGTGCCCAGTCACCCAAGGCTCGATGTCCTTTCAGTCAAACTTGTACCGATATCTTTCTTTCAATGGCACCTTAACTACACATGGCTCCTGTAAGGAGGGTAGCTGAGCCATTAAATGCTCGACTAGCGTGCGCAGACTTCTCTGTTGAGCTCAGAACTTCGGCATGGCTTCTTTGAGAAAATCGATCCACAAGACCTCTGTGAGAAGGCAGCTCACCAGACCCTCCATTCCCCTCACTTAATGAATGAAAGGAGGTTTCAACCACCCACTCTTGCCTTCATTTACTTCAATGCTAGAAACAGTATTGAGATTGGGTCTGATGGTGCCTGGAGATCGCGATGATCCCCTCTGTAACTGGACTCGGCGACTTTGGCCATCTTTACGCAGCTTCTTTCTTCCTCCAAGTGACCACGGACTGTGACCACGTGCCTATTTCCAAGGCGCTTTCGGCATTCGCGAATATGAAGGGTCTATTCCTGCAATTTGAAATCACGATGAGCAAAATGTCGAGATGGCTCAATCTGGTGCCACGCGTCCCTCTGAGATCTGATAGTCTTGAACTCACCCGATGCTGCTGTGGGCCTTGGTCCGGGACTCTCCCAGCATCTCGTGCATCGGAACATAACGGAGCTACTTTTTGCGCCTTGGAGTCGCGATGGGCGAAACGTCAAGATGGCTCAGTTTACCGCCAGGTGTCCTCTTTGAATGGATGGCTGAAAATGCTTCGTGATGTCGCGGGCCCCAGTTTCGGCACTTTCGATGCTGTCGGGGTTCGAGGTTTCGCGATACAAAGTGATATGAAACTTTTACCCTTCGAACTTGCGATTGCCAAAAACCGACGCGGCCAGATCTTGCGCCATGCATCTTTAGGATGAATGGATGAGGGGCATTCGATATTTGAAAGGGAGCCACCCTCATTTACAGGCTCTCTTGAAGTGACTTGGTGCTAGGACTGTGGGCTCGGCTCCAAAGGCACTTTCGACATTTCGCCGATCAGCAATTTCAACTGCAACGAATGGGGGGTTCCTTGTTTACCGAAACTCTGATCCCCGATACACCGAATGGAAGCCACCTGTCCCAATTAGATCAGACGACCCATAATTTTTTTGAATTATTGGAGCTATCTCTTGCATTAACCTTGGGGCAACTTGGCAGCCCCGAAATCTCGATGACCATTGATCACCTTTATAGGTGGATCTCTGGGGCCGTCAGCAAAACTTCACCCATTCGCTCGAATTGTGACTGAAAAGGGGTTCCTCCGTGCTGCGTTTGGGCGCTTCCCGGGCAATCCTGCAGACCTATGTACCTTTGTGCCCTGATACCAAAATTGTTGCTAACATTAGGCTCCATGGGGGATAGAGTCATCCCCGCGATGCTCTAAGGACTCATTTTGCAGTTTCAGTGCCTTGCTATTGGGCTATGGAGTCATTATTAGGCCGAAAAATAAAAAACAAAAATGAACAAAGAAACAAAAAGGACAATATTTACAAACAAAGGAGCCATCTGAGACTAACAAAACATTTCTTCAGAAAATGCCCATTCACTGGGCTACTGAAAACTTCTTCACCTTCCAAACCTCGCAACCTGTACGTGTTATTTGAGAAAGTCTCAGAGATTTTGAAAGGCCCGATCCACAGGGCTTCAAACTTGCTGTGTTTTCCCTTATCTTGCTTAGGAGAATCCCATTTCAGCACCAGGTATCCTATCTAGAACCGCTCCTTCTTGGCCTTCTTATCGAAAACCTGCTTGATCTTTTGCTGATGGTCCTGAATTCTGCCCACTGTCTGCTCCCTAGCCTGCTGGACCTCCACTAGCTGATGAATCCTTCTGATCATGTTATCAGGCTCCTCCTGATGGTCCTGGATGAATTTTGCTACAGGAATGGCTAAATGAGAGGGGAAAACAGCCTCCGCTCCATAGACTAATTGGAAAGGAGAGACACCGATAGATCTCTTTGTGGTCACTCGGTCGACCCATAGAGAAAATTTTAATTTGGAATTCCAGGCCTTCTTGTTGTCTTCCAACAGCCTTTTGATGATCCTTATCAAGATTTTGTTGGAGGATTCTACTAAACCGTTGCCCTGTGGGTAATATGGGGTGGAGTGAATCAGCTTGATTTTGAACTACTCGCAGAACTTGGCCAACGGCTCAGACCCGAAAGCGGTTGCGTTATCAGTGACAATTTTACTCGGGCAGCCGAATCTCGTGATGAGGTCCTCCAGGAATCCAATGATTACCTTGTGGGAAGCACTCCTAGTAGGGATATCTTCAATCCACTTGGTAAAGAAATCTGTAGCAGTCAGGATCCACCTGTGCTGCCCACTGGAAGCAGGGTGAATTTCGCCAATGAAATCTAGACCCCACTGCTGGAAAGGTCCTGAAACCACCACCGAATTTAACGGTAGAGACTTGAGCTGATGCTTTCTTGCAAATTTTTGACATTTGATGCAGGTTCTGACCTTTTTACAGACGTCAGTGAACACGGTAGGCTAGTAGTATCCCGCCCTGAGGATTTTGTGGGCTATGGCTTTCCAGAAATGGTGCCCTCCACACAGGCCACTGTGAAATTTAGCCACGATCATTTCGGCCTCTTGTGGTCTCATGCATTTTAAAAGAACCCCCAGGGGGTCTTTCCAATATGACATTTGATCGATCAGGCAGTATCTGACTACCTTGACCTTCAGAGCTCTTGCGTTGTTCCTTTGCAGGTCGTCTGGGAGCCACAACTCTTGCAGAAAGTATATGACATCCTTATACCAAGGACATCGAACCAATGGGTCTCCCTTTGAGGGTCTATGTTAGACAATCGATCCTGCTGAATACCTGAGCATTCGTTGCTGAAAATTATTCCCAAATCTTGGCAATTTGCTTCAGCCAACAGCTTGGCTAAACCTTGACCTTTGATCAATTTGGTGGGCCTTATTTCCAGGTCGAATTCCAGGATTTTGGCTATCCATTTACTCCTTCTCCCATCTATGTTAGGCTGAATAAGGATGTATTTAACAACGGCCGAGGGGACATAGGCGATAATCTTTGACTGCAAGACGTAGGTTCTAAAAGCTTTGAGAGATTTTTCTAGTGCATAGACCTGCTTCTCCATAGTGTCATACCTGTTTTCGGCATCCCTCAATGCTCGACTAAAATAAGCAATGGGCTGCTCTAGCCCAATGTCATTTGTCTGTAATAGAACAACAGCTACTGTGTCAGGTGAGGCAAAGGAGAAAATAAGGAAATCCTTCGAGTAGTTGGGACTGATAAGCACAGGAGCTTCAGTCAGGGCCTTCTTGATTTGCTCAAAGGAATGTCGCGATTGAGGAGTCCATCTTACTTCATTTTCTTTCTTCAACATGGTTGTTATAGGCTTTACCTCCTCAACAAAGTTAGGCACAAACCTCCTCAGAAAATTAATTTTACCAAGGAAATATTGGACCTCCTTCTTGGACCTCGGGATCGATAAGGCTTGTATCACCTCAACTCTGCTGGGGTCAATTATGAATCCTTCTACTGATACTATGTGGCCTAGTAACTTTCCCTCCTTCATGGCGAATAGAGATTTCTTGGGGTTTAATGAAATGCCAAAATTTCTGCATTTCAAGAAAACCTTCTTGAGATGGCGATGGTGTTCTTTATCAGACTTTGAAAACACTGTGATGTCATCCAGATAGACGACCACAAATTTATCCTTTTCGTCGATGAAAGCTATGTCCATGGCACGCTGGAACGTTGCCCCTGCATTCATTAGTCCAAATGGCATCTTGGCATACATGAATGTCCCCCATGGAGTGGTAAATGTCGTCTTTTCCCTATCCTCAGGCAGAACAGAGACTTGATTGTAGCCAGAGAAACCATCAATCATGGACATCTTGGAAGCTCATGTTACCCTCTGCAGTATATGTTCCATCTTTGGCAAGGGGTAGTTGTCCTTTCGTGAGCTCCTGTTCAGGTTTCTAAAATCTACACATAGTCAGATCTCTCCATTCTTTTTCCTTACTGGCACCAAGTTGGCCATCCACTCTGAATATCTCAGTGGTACAATGATCTGAGCTTGAAGCAGCTTCTTCACTTCCCTCTCCATGATAGGCAGCAGCATAGGATTGATCTGTCTCAGCTTCTGCCTAAATGGATTTGCCTCCTCTTTTAGTGGGATTTTATGCTCGATGACAGAGGTGGCATAGGTTTTGAGGTCTTCTTAGGTCCAGACAAACACATCAGCAAATTCCCTCAAAAGTCCAATGTATGCAGACCTCTGCTCCTTTGTCAGACTTCTTGACAATTTGACAAACTTGGGCTCACTCTTGGTCCCGATGTTGCACTGAATAGTACCAATGTCATCCTCCAAGGTCTCTCTTTTTAATGACACATCATTTCTATCAAAAATCCTTTCCAAAGGAGCCAATCCCCTTGGAATATGATTGCTGGGCAGCTGCACAATGTTATGCTTTGCAATCTTATTAAGAAAATTACCCCCACCAAGCTTTTCTTCAAAGTTAGAGTCTTGGTCGATATGCATCTCTGAAAATTCTTCGACAGTCTCCAAGAACTTCTTGATCTCAAGATCATCCTTGAATACCTTCCAATGTTTGATGTTTCAAGGTATGCAGGGCCTGTATTTTACTTCTATCTCATATCTGAATTTGGGTGGCAGGGGAACTTTGAAATTGCTTACTGATGTAGCCAAGGAATCTACCATCTGGTTCTCTTCTCTTGGGATGAAAGAAATGTTAAATGCTAAGAAGAAACTTTCAATTAGGTCCCATACCTCATTTCTATAACTCCTGAGTCAAGGATGCTTAGCCTGATAAGCGCTTCTGATCTATTGGACCACCAACTCTGCGTCTCTGAACACTGCTACCTCCTAAATTCCCATTTCCCTTGCGGCTCTTAATCCTAGGATAATAGCTTCATACTCTACCACATTGTTGGTAGCTTCAAATTCTAGTTTGTACGACAGAGATATGGTTTCTCGAGCAGGTGATACAAAAAACACCCCAGCACCCGCACCTTCCCTGGAAGAGCCTCCATCAAAGAACATTTTCCAGACGGGGGTGATGGAGAGAGGAAGCTTAGGGGAAATGGTGGGCTGCTTTATGATTTTGAGAGGAGGCTCAGGGGCATGGGTGAGTTGTAGTAAATTGGAGCCTAAATCAGTGTCCAAGGCAAAGATGGGATGATTTGTAGGGTTTTCTTCATCGCTGATTATATAGGCCAGTTGGGCTTCTCTGTATAATCTTCTATGCTCTCCTCCAAACACTGGGATAGTAGCATATGTGAGGTCCACCTACAAGGTTCCCCCCAGTATTTTTATCCAATATCTCGACAACAACATACCAAACTTGGGGGGGACATCAGCCACTACTATATCCATGACCACACTTTTCACGGGCAACTGGAACAAGGTGACGACCAGGTCTTTGATAACTCCTAGACACTGAACTTTCCTGGAATCAAAGGAATAGAGGTCATGATAAGATTGGGTGACTTCTAGTCCTAGTTCTTCCATGACATTTTTGGGCATGAGGTTGTGAGAAGCCCCGGAATCCATCAAGCAGTTGTGCAGTACCTTGTCATGTATGTTCAAGGAGGTGTAGAAGGAAGGGGATGAGTCATTCCTATCTTCTACCATAGGACCTAGGATAACTGCAGGATTTTCATCTTGTAGATTAATGGAGTCTGTGGGAAGGCATGAGACCTCAGACTGTAAAAGCTCAGAGAAGCATTTCTTGAACCCTTTATGTCTAATCAATTCTGTCAGGGGCATAGGAATTCTGATTTTTTGAATTTCATGCTTGAAATTAAAAGAAGATGAGAGCTTTGGGATTTCTCTTATTGTGGGAGCCTGACTCTGGATAATGGGAGAGAGGGGTTGGGTCTTCTTACCTCTGTGGTTGTCTTTTGTTGAGAACATCAATTCCTTCAATTCCAATTCGTTTTAGCGCTGAGAACATCACAAGAACTGATTAGAAACAATGTGACTATTACAGTGATCCAACCTACATCATCCTATAACAGCCACAACTCGACTGGATCCTCCAATTCCAATTTGTTCTAACACAGTAAACAAAGAAATGGAAGGGGAGCTGACATCCATAGAGTAAAAAATCTCAAATGCCTTATGCATTAACCAGAGCGACCAGCGCTTCATCAAAACCTTAAAATCGGGAGCTTTTGCTCAACCATCGATGCTTACAAATTACAAAGACTGATCTTATATACTCAGGAAAATTCACCTCACAGAGGCATGCCCAGTCACCCAAGGCTCGGTGTCCTTTTAGTCAAACTCGTACCGATATCTTTCTTTATATGCCACCTTAACTACGCGTGGCTCCTGTAAGGAGGGTAGCTGAGCCATTAAGTGTTGGGCTAGCGTGCGCAGACTTCTCTGTCAAGCTGAGGACTTCGGCATGGATTCTTTGAGAAAATTGATACATAGGACCTCTACGAGCAGGCGGCTCACCATACCCTCCATTCCCCTCACTTAATGAATGAAAGGAGGTTTCAACCACCCACTCTTGCCTTCATTTACTTCAATGCTAGAAACAATATTGAGATTGGGTCCGATGGCACCTGGAGATCGCGATGATCCCCTCTGTAGGTAGACTCGGTGCCTTTGGCCTTCTTTATGCAGCTCCTTTCTTCCTCCAAGTGACCACAGACTGTGACCACGTGCTTATTCCCAAGGCGCTTTTGGCATTCGTGAATATGAAGGGGCTATTCCTGCAATTTGAAATCGCGATGAGCGAAATGCCGAGACGGCTCAATCTGTTGCCACGTGTCCCTCTAAGATCTGATGGTCTTAAACTCACCCGACGCTACTATGGGCCCAGGTCCAGGAATCTCCCGGCATCTCGTGCATCGAAACATAACGGAGCTACCTTTTGCGCCTTGGAGTCGTGATGGGCGAAACATTGAGATGGCCCAGTTTGCCGCCAGGTGTCCCCTTTGAATGGATGGTTGAAAATGCTTCGTGATGTCACGAGCCCCAGTTTCGGCACTTTCGGCACTGTCAGGGTTCGGGGTTGCGCGATACAAAGTGATATGAAACTTTTACCCTTCGAACTTGCGATTGTTGAAAACTGACGCGGCCAGATCTTGCGCCACGCGTCCTTAGAATGAATGGACGAGGGGCATTCGATATTTGAAAGGGAGTTTCCCTCATTTACAGGCTTGCTTGAAGTGACTTGGTGCTAGGACCATGGGCTCGACTCCAAAGGCGCTTTCGGAATTTCGCCGATCGACGATTTCAACTACAACGAATGGGAGGTTCCTTGTTTACCGAAACTCTGATCCCCGATACACCGACTGGAAGCCACCTGTCACAATTGGATTGGACTACCCAGAATTGTCTTGAATTATTGGAGCTATCTCTTGCATTAACCCCGGGGCAACTTGGCAGCCCCGAAATCCCGACGACCATTGATCAGTTTTATAGGTGGATCTCGATGGCCGTCATCAAAACTTCGCCCATTCGTTCGAATTGTAACTGAAAAGGGGTTCCTCCATGCTGCATTTGGGCGCTTCCCGGGCAATCCTGCAGACCTGTGTACCTTTGTGCCCCGATACCAAAATTGTTTCTAACAGTATGTACAATGTGTTTTCCACCAATGGAGTGTCTCTGCCATCCTCAAGTCTGACTCCTGAAAGGAAGGCAGTCAGGGCAGACTTACAGTCTTTCATGTGAAATATCTTGAGTAGATCTCATGCATACTTGGCTTAAGATAGTTTAATGTCTGATGCATCCTAACTGATCTCGAGTCCAAGGACGAAATGTAGAGGAACCATGTCCATCATCAAGAAATTGTCATGCAGAATCCTCTTGACTACAGTAATCGTTGAAGTCAAGCAACTGATGATCAAAAAATCATCAACATATAAAAATAGGAGTATAATTGAATCAAACATATTGAGGATGTAAGCATTCAAGTCTGACTTAAAACATACAAACTTTTGTGACTGCAGGTAGGATTCTATCTTGGCATACCATGCCCTCAGGGCCTACTTGAGGCCATAAAGAGACTTCTTCAGTCGACAGACCAAAGAAGAATCTTGCATGAAGCCTTGGGGTTGTTCCATGTATATCTCTTTAGAGAGATTTCCGTGAAGAAATGCATTCTTTGCATCCATCTGATGGACTTCCCATCCCTTGGATGATGCAATGGAAAGTGTCAAACTTATTGACTCCATCTTCACTACTCGAGCAAATTTCTCATCATAGTCAATGTCATGCACCTGCTGAAAGCCTTTGGAAACTAACATGGGTTTGTATTTGCTAGCTTGTCCATCCGCTACACTCTTTTTCCTATAGACCCATCTGCAGCTGACAAGTTTTCTTCTTGTAGGAAGGGGAACCAGATCCCAAGTCTGGTTCTCGAGGATGGAGTTGTACTCCTATTGCATGGCGAATTCCAAAAATGGATTCTCGGCATCCTCGACATAGGACTGTGGATCTGAAGACTGAACAAAGAAAATATTCCTTAGTGGCATTAGTTCAGTCACAATGAGTGCAAGAGGAGGCTCGTCGAAATGATATCAAGTCCTAATGGTATCAGTTGGATCCCCAACAATATCTCATGCATCCTAAAGAGTAGTCTTGGCCCACTTGGGCCTCGGCTCTGGCTCTGCAACTGAATATGCATGCACTGATTCTGCATATGACTATAGTGACTCGGTATCTTAATCATCTTAATACTTTGAATTAAAACTATCATCTGAAGAAGAGTCGACATGTGCATGCTCATCATCTCTGATAAGTGGAAGAACAAAAGTTTCTGCATGCGGTTGTTGAGGTACATGCGAGATACTTTCCTCGAATTGGAAACTTCATTCAATGATGAGACAGTCTGAGGAAAGATCAATGAGTCTGTATCCCTTTTCATCGTCGGGGTTTCCAACAAATATACACTTTGTGCTATGTGGATCAAGTTCCTTCATCTTCTCATATGGAATCTTGGCCCATGCACGAGAACCGAATATATGGAAGTGGATCACTTCCAGTTTGAGGCCACTCCAAGCCTTGTAGGGGGCCTTATCCTTGAAAGATCTATGSGGAGATCTGTTTTSGATGTAGGTTGCACAATTAAGTGCTTCATCCCATAATCTTTGTGGAAGTGACTTTTCATGTAGCATGCAAGATGCCATCTCTTTTAGAGATCTATTTTTTCGCTGAGCAACTTCTTTTTGTTGCAAAGTATAAGGAACCATGTGCTGTAACTAAATCTTGGCCTCATGAAAAATATTTTGTATCTCATGGTTGACATACTCTCCCTTGTTATCTGTTCATGGGACTTTGATCTTCTTTCCTAACAATGTCTCAACAAGGGATTTGAAATCTTTGAGGTGTTGGAAGACCTCTTATTTTTTCTTGAGAAAGAAAATCCATGTGAAGCGTGAGAACTCATCAACAAAAATGAGCACAAATATTTCTTTACTGATTGATGGATGCAGAAAAGGGCCCATAAGGTCACTATGGATAAGATCCAAAGGAAAGGAAGCCTTCTAAGTCTTTTCTTTGTCGAATTTATCTTGAGGGTGTTTTCCAAGAATACATCCCTCACAAATTCCTTTGGAGAAGTGGATGCCAAGTAGACCATCAACCATTCCTTTCTTTCTAATATGTTGCATATATCTTAAATTTAAATTCTTAAACGTTTCGTGCCATATCCTACTACTTTCATTAGCATGGGTAAGCAGTAATGCAGAATCTGGTTCAATAAATTCAGAAAATGTGTAGAGTCTGGATTGATGATTTACCTCACTAGTAGCAACCCTGGGATTGGTTTGCATGTCATATATATCCACTGCATTAGGTTTGAATATTACTCTCTTTTTGGTGTTGTATTTTTTCATATGATACATAGACAGAATATTGACGGAGAGTTTGGAAACATGTAGCACATTCTCGAAACTCTCGTTTGTGTGTTCCATTCTTCCTTTATTAGTGACCTCGACCTGAGATTTGTCCCCCATCAGAATAGGAGGACCTTTGCCTCCATGTGGTGTGATGATATTGAATCTACAATCCAAGCATTGGGAGAGGAGTTGATGGAAATCAAACCATGGATAGAATTACCTTTCTTGGGATTTTTGTCTTCTGGATTCTTCTTCTTGGCACCCTCGAGCATGTGATCTCCAAGGTTTTTTTTTTTAAGTATTTGGGCCATTTTATCTACCTGTTTCTTCATACATGTGGATTTTGAATGGAATCCTTTATAGAATTAAGTGCATTTTCGCCTTTTCTTTTCTTCCCTTTCCACCTTTGGATCCGGAGGCATCGTTGAAGGGTTTTGAGTACCCTTCCTTATTTGGATTTGCATGTTCTTTCCTTTTGTCTTTGTATTTATATTTATTATTTGGATTATTTCTACCATCTTGTACATCAAGTGCATGCGCCTTTGGGCCTTTAATTTTTCCCATGTTGATAAGCTTGTTCTGCTCTTGTGTCAGAGA
>JZKD02S1636526.1:371932-390473 GCA_000966675.3 Picea glauca
TTTTTTCTTTGACTGATCATGATCATGATTGAAGCTTCTTTGTGGCTTGAACATGGATGGTATTCTTGAAGATGTATCTTCAATAGTTTTCTTAGATTTTGGTTGACCATGATTCATTCCTTTGAGTACTTCTACATAACTCTTTCTATTTTCTTCATTCTTCTTTTCTAGCAACATAGAGTGCTTCTCTTCATTCTCTACATTTGATGTGGATGTTTCTGTCTCTTCAACTTTGTTGTTGATCTTGTCGATTTTGACTCTTAGTGTGACAACTTCTTCTTCAAGATTCTCAACCTCTTCTTCTTTCTTCATTAACTGAGACTTCATGAGCTCTTCTGTTCTGTTTGCTTCTTCAAGTTGGATTTTCAATGCAATTATGATGCAGTCGCGCTCACAAGCATGTCCACTCACAATATCCTTCCTTCCTTTCGGCCCGAATAACTCCAAACGATTCTTCTATTTCCCTCTCGGGAAATCTGCACCCACAACAATCCTTGTGGGATCCCCTCTTCACACTCAAGGGATCAGAATTCGCAACTTCGCGAGGTCAGTAGTCGAACGCTGTACTCTCGGATCCCAGAAACCCGACAACCAGTCAACGTTGACCTTTTCCTATCAGGTTTTTCTCTATCGCGATTTTGCCACTCGCGATATCAAAAAACTTACTTTACCGACTCCCGACTCCCTATTGGTCGAAACTCCGACACACGCACGAGTTTGAATTTTCAACACCTTCACTTGATCGGCGTTTCAGAGTTCACAATCTCGTGAATTCTGATGTAATGAGTTCAAAACTTCTCGCTGTGAAACCCCGATAAGGCGTGCCACTTGTCCACCTACCGACTCTGTTGTGGCCCACACTATCTCTTGACTATCGGGATATCGCGTTTCATGATATCACAATTCCTGCTGCTATATTCACGGGACTTCAACCCACAAAACCCCGATACACGATTCCATGTGCAAATCCGACGGTCCTTGTGACTCGGATCTACGGTCCTACCCCTCCTGAGCTTTGAACTTTGGGAATACTTTGTCGTATCTCCCCTGCACCTCTGTGAGATCTAATGGCTCACGGTACTTCATGAATTCCCCTCAAGGAATTCCGACCTTCCATCTTTCCTTGATGATTCCTGCGAATGACCAAGTGTTCCTCTGCGAAACTCATCCACCTGCTGCGCAAACTTACGACACTTCTTACAAACTTCTAATCACATCTTCCATGCGCTGCCTTTCAACAATATCGAAGGCCTTATCCTTCCTAGGCTTTCTACGACTCCACGTATTTTGGAAAACCCTTTTTCTCTCACTCCTTGCGGTAACCTTCAGACACATCTAAGTGTCGAATTCTCTTTGACTCTGTGCGCACCTACAACAGCAGTCCTTCAAGGCTTCCCTTAGGTTCGCAACCCTGAGACTTCCCTTGGCCTTCGCACTCCTTGCATGGCTCTTGTGCCCAACTGCACTCCTGAGATAAATGAGAACAAGCAACCCTGTCTGAACCCTTTGTCAACGCACTCCTTCCAAACACTTCAACTGCACTCCTTGCAGGAACCCTCGGCTCAAATAGAGAAACAATTGAAACTCATTCCTACTTCCTCTCAGAATTCAATTCAAACATGAAATCATATACATAGCATATAAAGCAAATGTATAACAGGAAGCAAACATCAAATGAGCATATCATTCAGCATCAATACACAGAGAACAACACAAACCATGAATTTGAATCAAACTCTTCTATTAGTTCAAATATCAGTACATGGGTTTTCTTACACAGCTCTTTGCTTCTCCTATTCTCTTCTACTTCTAACTCTAATAATGTTACAATACACAATGAGGGTGTCTATATCATGTTTCCCTCTTGCGCTCTCAAACAGTCTAATCTAGAATTAAATTCTATCTACTTACATTAACTACTTTAAATGCCTTCTACCTACTAAGGACGAGAGCTAAATGCTCAAGGTCCATTTACATTATACAAGTGCACCTTTTCTTAATGACTTCATTTAAGATTGCGCAACAATTCCAAGGCATTTTCAAAATTTGTGATGGCGCTTGTCCAGCTGTCCATTGTCTTCCGCGCTGGCTCGCATGATGTTGGCGATGCTCCTGCATCATACTCCCTCACTTGAAAAATTTTATGGGCTCCTGTCCATGAGCTCCTGCACGGTCTATCCATGCTTCTGTATCTCTGCCTCGGTCTCCCAGCTGGCATCTTCAACTGGATGGTTCTTCCATTTGACCAGATACTCAAAGTATTGCTTTCGCCTGGTCCTCTTGCTCACTCTCTTATCTAGTATGCACTCCATCTGTGGCTTATCTGCAACTGACATCTGCCTTGTCCACTCGATCATGGGCTGCTCATCTCCAGTGCCTGGTTCTTTAGCTCTGTATGGGTACAAATCTGAGATATTGAATATCAAAGAGATTCCGATCCCATCGGGTAATTCAATCTCATAAGCATTTGCCCCAAACATCTTCAAGACCCTACACGACTCGATTTTCTTCATATTCAGCTTATTATACGTTCCTCTCAGGAACCTTTCTTTTCTCAAATGTGCCACAACTAGATCACCAAACTCAAATTGAATTTATCTTCTATGTTGATCGGTTCTGTGTTTATATTCCTGTCTTGATTACAGCAATCGTTCCTTCACCTGGCTGTGAAGTTCCTTCATCGCCTCTGCGAAATCTTCTACACTAGCGATCCTAGTTGCAATCTGTTCAGAATCCCTCAGTTCAGAAATTCCCCTCGGCTGCATGCCATAGACAACCTGAAATGGACTTTGTCTTGTACTCCTATTAACCGAGTCATTATAAGCAAACTCTGCCTATGGTAATATGTTGTCCCACTGGTTGTGGTGCTCTGTCACCAAGATTCTCAGCAAGTCTCCCAGACTTCTATTCACCACTTCTGTTTGTCCATCCGTTTGAGGATGATAAGAAGAACTAAATGACAAGTTAGTTCCCAGCTTCTTCCATAAGGTCCTCCAAATATTCCCTATGAACTTCGTATCTCGATCCGAAACTATACTTCTCGGCAACCCATGAAGTTGAATGACCTCTTTGAAAAACAGGTTCACAATGTGAGTTGCGTCACTGGTTTTCTGACATGGAATGAAGTGTGCCATTTTGGAAAATCTATCCACCACCACAAAGATTGAGTCAACACCTCTTTGTGTTCTTGACAATGCCAATACAAAATACATGCTAATTGCATCCCACAGCCTCTCTGGTATGGGCAATGGTTGATAGAACCCTGCATTCTGCTTCCTTCCCTTTGAATGCTGGAAAATTATACATCTGTCTACGAATTGACGTCTGTTCACATTCCCGACAAAAAATATGACTCGTTCAACTTTGCGAATGTCTTGTCATGACCAAAATGTCCTGCCAATCCTCCACTGTGTTTCTCCTTCAAAAATTTCTCCCTCATGGAGCATTTCGGAATACACAGTTGATTACCATTGAATAGTAATCCTTCCTGGATCATGTATTTGGCCCATTGGCTTCTATGTCTGAGAACTAGATTCTCAGTTGCTTCATACGCCTCCTTAAAATCTTGATCATCTGTGTACATTTCCCTGAGATCATCAAACCCCAATGTTTTGACTCGGAACTCCTGCAACAACAAACACTTCCTGCTCAAAGCATCAACAACTTTGTTAGCAGTACCAGAAATATGTTTAATCACAAAAATGAAATTCTGCATATACTCGACCCATTTAACATGTTTCTGATTCAACTTTTCCTGTTGAGTCACAAACTGCAGTGCATGATTATCACTGTATAAGACAAATTATTTTGTGATTAAGTAATGCCTCCATTTCTTTAATGCTTGTACAATAGCATAAAACTCCTTATCATAAGTGGAGTATTTTACTCTCGCTTCATTCATCTTCTCGCTGAAGTATGCTATCGGCCGGTCTTCCTGACTTAAGACTGCCCCGATTGCAAATCCACTTGCATTTCATTCCACCTGAAATGTCTTTTGGAAATCCAACAACACCAAAACTGGTTGTTCCGTAATCTTCCTCTTCAATAGATTGAAACTCTTTTCAGCTTCTTCAGTCCAATGAAAACACTTATGTCTTTTCTTCACTGTGTCCATCATTACTGCACTAATTCCACTAAAATTCCCGATGAACTTTCGGTAGAAACTAGCCAAACTGTGAAAACTTCTCACCTTGAAAACATTCTTCGGTGATGGCCAATTTTTGATTACCTCCACCTTATCTGGATCCATTCTCAACTCATTTTCCAAAATAACAAATCCAAAGTAAATGAGCTCTGTCTTCATGAATGAGGACTTCTTCATGTTTATCAACAGCCTCTCCTACTATAGTTTCTGCATCACTGTAGCCAAATGATTCAGATGTTTTGCCACTGTTTTACTGCAAACCAGTATGTCATCCAAATACACAGTGACAAATTTTTCAATGAACTCCCTCAGGACTTTGTTCATCAACCTCATGAAGGTACTCGGCAAATTTGTTAAACCAAATGGCATAACAAGCCATTCATATAACCCTTCGTTTGTTTTGAATGTTGTTTTCCACTCATCACCTTCTCTCATGTGGATTTGGTGATAACCGCTTTTCAAATCAATCTTTGAAAAATACTTTGCTCTACTCAAGCAATCCATCAGATCATCCATCCTCGACAATGGAAATCTGCACATGATGGTTATCTTATTAATCTCCCTCGATTCAGTACACATCCTCCAGCCTCCGTCTTTCTTCGGACTGAGTACTATTGGAATATCACATGGACTCAAGCTCTCTCTGACCAACCCTTTGTCCAACAAATCCTGGACTTGCCTCTTGACTTCTTCATTCTCTTGCGGTGTCAATCTGTACGCATCTTTATTTGGAAAAATGGCTCCTGGTATGAGATCAATATGATGACTCACACTTCTAATCGGTGGCAATGAATGAGGTAATTCATCCACTACTATATCAGTGAACTCTTCCAACAGTTCTTGAATCTCTTTTGGTAAATCATCCACTCTAGTGCTAGTCAAAACAATCTTTGGTTTTCTGACCACTATGAACTATGGATCCTCCTTCTTCTTAACCTCTGTAAGAAGTTCCTTCCCACTCATGAGAAGTACTGTGTTTCTTACTTCTGGCTTCACCTCCTTATCCTTAATTGGAAGCAACATGTGTGTCCTCCCATTCTTCTCCAAGGTGTATGTGTTCATTCTCTCGTCATGAATCAAATTCCTGTCATATTTCCATGGTCTACCCAGCAATAGATGAAAAACATCCATAGGAATGGCATCACATAATATCTTATCATTATATCCATCTATCTTGAATTCAACTAAACATTTTTTTAGTGACAGTTACCTGATGTCCTTTCTGTAGCCACGAAACTATGTATGGGCTTGGATGATCAGTCGTCTCCAGCTCCAGCTTCTCTACCATCTCTATAGATATGAGATTATCCATCCTACCACTGTCTACAATGACCTTGCATACCCTATCCTTGGTCTTGCAAGCAATCCTAAAAATTCTGGTCCTTTGGACTGAATTCTCCACCTCCTTCTCGGGTGTCAAAAGGACTTTTCGCATCATCAGCGATCTTCCACCTTCAGTGTCTTCTGCCTCAACATCCCGCCTCTGTGCCTCAGTGATGTGAGCTTCTCCAATGTCCTTCTTTTTATCTGGACACTCGTAAGACTTGTGCCCATTATTCCTGCATGTGAAGCATGTGATTACTCCACCTCTTCCTCTTCCTCTGCCTCTAGTACGAGGAAAAGTGTTGTTATTAGCATAATCTCCTCTCTGTTCATTATGTTGTCCCCTCTGTTCAACATATGGCCCCCTCTGTGAGGTTCCACCTTTCTCAGCTCGAGTCTGAGGTTTCTTCCAGTCTTCTTTGGGCTTCTGATATTTATCCTGGGCAATTGATTTGCCTCTTGGTTGACTTTTGCCTCGACCCCTCTAACTTTGCTTTCGGCTCATCTTCTTGACGCAACCTCCCTTCGGCAGACGGTCGCTCCACCAGGACCTTCTCTTTCACCCAGGGCCGAAGAGTCAAAGCTCTTCCAACTCCCTCAGGAGTTCTTTACCCATAGAACACTTCTCGGCGATCTTCCCTTCGCGTATCGGGAGATCAGATCTCACGATATCGTGAGACTCGTAACACTGCCTCTTGCCGTTCAAACGCTGAGTCCCGAATGCCGATAGTCAAAGTTCAACCCTCGGGGTATCCCCACTGGCGATATTAATCACCTGACTTCCCAGACCCCAAGCACCAAGGTGTCGATATCCCGACGCAATGCCACCTATATTTCACTATACCTCGTGGCCCAACACTGTCCCGTCACTTCGGGATTTCACGGGTCGCGGATCCCCGATACAAGCGCTCCTTGGTGTTGAACTCTGAACTTCGATCTCCGATTCTCCGACCCCGTAGGATCTCCTACCACCTGTCCCCGCTTTAACCGATGGTTCCCGTTGAATCGGGAAATCGCTACTCGCGATTTCAAAGGGTAAGTTCCTACCTTACCAAACGTCGAACGCCGATATGCGATGGCCTACCTCTTTCGTCGCTTGCAAGTTAACTCCCTCGCAGCTCTTCCCGGATCCAATGGTCAGCGGGAACTCGTGATCCTGTTCAACGATTTCAAGTCATTGATTCTCTTCCTCTTGAAGAATCTTTTGGTCCGCCACCTTCAACCTGTATGAACTCCGCTGGGGTCTGTTCCCATAACGAATCAAAGGAACTATCCCTCCTGAACTTTTCCAACCCTGACTCCTTCAGAGGTCTCTCGAGCATGTTCTCTGTACTCGACTTTCAGCCACTCTCAACAGTGCTGAAGTTTTCCCAAGTCCAGTGCACTCACATTCATAGCAACCCGACTTTTCACTTCTGGGACATCCAGATTTCAATTCTTCCATAAGATCACATACACAACGTATGAAAGAAATACATAACAAGAAGTACATATGCAAAGGCATAATGTCAACAAAACACAGAGAATAAGCACATCCATGGAATTGAACCACGGCTTTCCTGTTCTCCTCTTCCTAGGTTTGCCTCTGAGACTTCAACTCAACCTGCACTTCACCTGCACGGTTCGAATAACTCAACACAATTTCTGGAATAACAAAGATAAAGGTTTAACTGTCCAGCCTCCTCAACGCACTCTATGCGGAGGAATTCCACTGCCCTCTATGCAGGAATCTCCTGGCTTAGATAGAGAAACGATTGAAACTCATTCACTCACTCTCTCAGATTTCAAACCTGCCATGCAATCACATATGCAACATATAGACAATAGGCAAAACAAGAAGCAAATATGCAACAACATAATATCAACAACACACAGAGAATAATCACAGCCATGGAATTGAATCAAAGCTTTCCTATTAATTCAATATCTGTACATGGGGATTCTTCACAGTTCTCTGTTCTGCTCTCTCTTTCTCCCGTATGAATGAATGATGATCCAATGTACAAAAGGAGGGTGCCTATATTCCGTTTTCCCTCTCGAAAGCAAAACTGTCTAATCTAGACTTAATTAACTTATCTACTTTCATTTAATCTAAATAAATGCCTCAGCTACCTAAGGACGAGATCTTATCTGCTCAAGGTCCGTTACAATGTACAAGTGCGCTTCATCACATCAACACATTAATGTTTGGCGCACCATATATCAAAACATTTCAAAGTTTGAATGCTGGCACTCCCCCGCTGTCTTTTCTTTGCTCCGCGCACTGGCTCGCTTGATTGAGTGAGCGATGCTCCTGCATCATACTCCTCGGCTCAAAAGATTTCATGGGCCCCTGTCCATGAGTTCCTGAACAGTCTGCCCATGCTTTTGTATTACTGCCTCTGTCTCCCAGCTGGCATCCTCCACTAGGTGGTTCTTCCATTTCACCAGGTACTCAAAATACTGCTTTCTCCTGGTTTTCTTACCTGCTCGCTTATCTAGTATGCACTCCATCTGCGGCTTCTGTGCAACTGGTAATTGTTTCTGCCACTGGACCACTGGTTCCTCAGTTCCAGCTTCCACCTCATCAGCTCTGTACGGGTACAAATCTGACACATTGAAAATCGGGGATATCCCAATGCCTTCCGGCAACTCAAGCTCATATGTGTTCTCGCCAAATTTCCTCGGAATTCTGCATGGCCCTATTTTCTTCATCTTGAGCTTATTGTATGTTCCTCTCGGGAACCTTTCTTTCCTCAAGTGCGCCAGAACCATGTCCCCAACTTCAAACTGAAGCTGCCTCTTTCTTTGGTCGGCTCTGCGCTTGTACTCCTGATTCACCTTCTGCAGTCCCTGCTTCACCTCCGCATGAAGTTCCTGCATCGCCTCAGCGAACTCTTCAGCTCTCGCGCTGCTAGTTTCAGTTTGTTCTGACTCTCTGAGCTCAGAAACTCCTCTCGGCTGTGTCCCATACAAAATCTGAAATGGACTCTTACCTGTACTCCGGTTCACTGAATCGTTGTACGCAAATTCTGCCTGTGGTAGAATCTAATCCCAGCTGGTGTGATGCTCTGTCACCAGACTTCTCAAAAGATCCCCCAGGCTTCTATTGAGCACTTCGGTCTGCCCATCTATATGCAGATGATAAGCAGAACTGAATGCCAAGTCAGTCCCTAGCTTCTTCCATAGCGTCCTCCAAAAATGACCTATGAACTTCATATCCCGATCCGAGACTATGCTTCTCGGCAATCCATGCAATCGCACAATCTCCTTGAAAAATAAATTCGCGATGTGGGTAGCATCGCTTGTCTTATGACACGGAATAAAATGTGTCATCTTCGAGAATCAATCCACCAACACAAAAATGGAATCTACTCCTCATTGTGTTCTTGGCAATCCCAACACAAAGTCCATGCTAATGGCCTCCCATGGCCTCTCGGTTATGGGAAACGGCTGATAGAACCCTATGTTATGTTTTCGGCCCTTCGCGTGTTGACATATCCTACACCTGTCAACAAACATTTTTACATCTACTCACATGCTCGGCCAATAATATGATTCGCTCAGCTTGGCGAATGTCTTGTCATGTCCGAAATGACCTGCTAATCCTCCACTGTGCTTTTCCTTCACCAAATTCTCTCTCATGGAGCAATTTGGAATGCACAGTTGATTGCCCCGAAACAACAATCTTTCCTGAATCATGAAATCCATCCATGGACTCCGATCCCTGAGCATCGGATTCTCAGCTGCCTCGTATGCTTCTGCAAAATCTACATCACCTGCATACATGTCCTTCATATTTTCAAAACCCAACGTCTTGATTCTGAACTCCTGCAGCATTAAACATTTCCTGCTTAAAGCGTTTGCCACTTTGTTTGCAGTCCCCGAAATGTGCTTTATTACAAATGTAAAATTCTACATGTATTCCACCCACTTTGCATGCTTCTGATTTAGCTTCTCCTGCTGACTCGCAAACTATAACGCATGATTATCACTGTACAGAACAAATTCCTTGGGTATTAAGTAATGCCTCCACTTCTTCAATGCCTGTATGATGGCATAGAACTCTTTATCGTATGTGGAGTACTTCAGTTTGGCATCATCCAGCTTCTCACTGTAATATGCTATAGGTCTATCATCTTGACTTAGAACCCCTCCAACAGCATACCCGCTGGCATCACACTTCACTTGGAAGGTCTTTTGAAAATCCGGCAGCACCAGAATTGGCTGCTCTGTGATCTTTCGCTTCAATAGGTTGAAGCTCTTCTCAGCCTCGGCTGTCCAATAAAAAACTTTATGCCGCTTCTTCACTGTGTCCATCATTGCTGCGTTGATTCCACTAAAATTTCGAATGAACTTCCTGTAGAAACTAGCCAGTCCATGAAAGCTCCTTACCTCAAAAACATTCCTCGGCGATGGCCAATTCCTGATCGCATTTACCTTCTCAGGATCCATCTTCAATTCATTTGCCGAGATTACAAAGCCCAAATAAATGAGTTCTTTCTTCATGAATGAACACTTCTTCAAATTGATCAACAACTTCTCCTACTGTAGCCTTCTCATTACAATGACCAAATGTCTCAAGTGTTCTGCCTTGGTCTTACTGAAAATCAGTATGTCGTCCAAGTACACGACCACAAACTTTCCAATGAATTCTCGCAGGACTTCATTCATCAGTCGCATCAAAGTGCTCGGTGCGTTTGTCAACCCAAACGGCATGACCAGCCATTCGTACAAACCCTCGTTTGTTTTGAATGTTGTCTTCCATTCATCTCCCTCTCTCATCCGGATCTGATGATATCGGCTCTTGAGATCAATTTTCGAAAAATAATTCGCCCCACTTAGGCAATCCATCAAGTCATCCATTCTCGGCAGTGGAAATCTGTACCTGATGGTGATTTTATTAATCGCTCTGGAGTCTGTACACATTCTCCAGCCTCCATCCTTCTTTGGACTCAGTACCGTTGGAACGGCACATGGACTTAGACTCTCTCTGACCAGTCCTTTGTCCAGCAAGTCTTGCACCTGCCTTTTGACCTCCTCATTCTCCTGAGCTGTCAACTTGTACGCTGCCTTGTTTGGAAAACTTGCTCCGGGTATGAGGTCAATGTGGTGACTCACACTCCGCACCGGTGGCAATGAATGAGGTAGTTCATCCATGATGATGTCAGCAAACTCTCCCAGCAGCTGCTGAATCTCCTCTGACAAGTTGTCCACTCTTGTGCTTGTCAGGACAATTCTCAGTTTCCTGACAATAAAGAATTGCGGATCTTCATTCTTCTCTAGCTCTGTGAGAAGTTCCTTTCCACTCATAAGAAGTATCGTGCTGCTAACTTCTGGCTTCACTTCCTTATCTTTTATCGGCAGCAATCTATGAACTCTCCCATCCTTCTCCAAGGTGTATGTGTTCATCTTCCCATCATGAACAACATTTCTATCATACTGCCATGGTCTCCCCAATAGTATATGACACACGTCCATGGGAATAACATCGCACAAAATCTCATCATGATAATTCCCAATTTTAAATTTAACTAAGCATTGTTTAGTGACACTTACCCGATGTCCTTTTTGTAACCATGAGACTTTATACGGACTCGGGTGCTTAGTTGTTGTCAGCTCCAATTTTTCCACCATCTCGGTTGAAACGAGATTATCGGTGCTCCCACTGTCAATGATGATTTTACATTTCCTTTCCTTGGCTGTACAAGCCGTTCTGAACAATCTGCACCTCTGCACTGAGCTTTCCACCTCCTTCTCGAGTGCCAAAAGGATCTTATGCATTCCAAACGATCTTCCGCTGTCAGCATCTTCGCTCTCAACGTCTCGCCTCTGTGCCTCAGCGATGTGAGTTTTTCCTCTGTCCATTTTCCTATCTGGACAGTCCACGGCTTTGTGTCTGTCTTTCCCACACATAAAACATGTGATAACTCCTCCTCGACCTCTTCCTCTACCTCGAGTACGAGGAAATGTGTTGGCGTCAACATATCCTCCATGCTGATCATCTTGCTGCCTCCTCGGCTCAGAAATTTGTTGCCTCTGCTGTGAGGTTCCACCTCTTTCAGCTTTTCCTTGAGGCTTTTTGCACTCCTCCTTGGGCTTCTGTGTTTTTTCTTGGGCAATAACCTTGCCTCTGGGCTGACTCCTGCCTCGCCCTCACTGTCCCTGCTTGCGGCTCAGCTTCTCTTCAGCTTTTAGAGCCATCTGGTACGCCTCCTCAACCGTCCGAATGGTCAGCATGCTTAGCTCGTCCTGAATGTCATACCTCAACCCATTCAGGTATCTTGCCACCTTTTCGTCATCACTCTCCCGATGACCAGCTCAAATGTTGAGCCTATAAAATTCCTCGGTATACTCCTTCACCATCATCAACTGCTGTCTCAAGTTCTGCATGCACCTGAACAGAGTGATCTGGTAGTCTCTCGGGATGAATTTCTCTTTCATCTTAGCGATCATCCTGTCCCAGCTCTTAATATTTTGTTTACCTTTGGAACGCCTGTCTGCCCACAGCTCGTCCCACCATAAGGCTACATGTCCCTTAAGCTTTGTGACAGCATGCCTTACCTTCTTGTCCTCTTCAATGTATTCGTAATCGAAGTAGGTGTCGAGTGCTCGGATCCAATCTAGCAACTCTTCTGCTATTAGACTTCCCTCATAGACGGGAATGTCCATCTTTGTCTTCGAGCTCATCCTCGAAATGGCTCTGATCAACCTCTCTGTCGAGGCATCCTCTGCTGTGACCTCTTCTTGGTCATGTCCAGCTTCCTCTTCAACCTTAGAGTCGCTGAACTCCACTGCACTAGCTCCGCGTCTCTGCACAGTCTCCATCTCCTCAAGCCTAGCTTGGAGATATCGCATCTAGCGCTCCCTCTCATCATTTCTTGCTGGTCTACCCCTTCTTCGGGCATCCCTGTCCTCATGATCATGTGACTTCCTCTCCCTCCTAGGCGGCATTATATCTTTCCTTCTCTTTTCTACCCGAACAAAGAGAACTCCAACTCCAAAGCTCTGATACCACTCTGACACAATCTCCCTTCGGCAGATGGTTGCTCCACTAGGACCTTCTCTTTCACCCAGACCCAAAGAGTCAAAGCTCTTCCAACTCCCTCGGGAGTTCTTTACCCACAGAACACTTCTCGGCGATCTTCCCTTCGAGTATCGGGAGATCGGATCTCGCGATATCACGAGACTCGTAACACTGCCTCTTGTCGTTCAAACACCAAGTCCCGAATGCCGATAGTCAACGTTCAACCCTCGGGGTATCGCCACTGGAAATGTTAATCACCTGACTTCCTAGACCCCGAGCGTCGAGGTGTCGATTTCCCGACACGATGCCACCTATATTCCACTGTACCTCGTGGCCCAACACTGTCCCGTCACTTCAGGATTTCACGGGTCGCGGATCCCCGATACAAGCGCTCCTTGGTGTTGAACTCTGAATGTCGATCTCCGATTCTATAACCCCGTAGGATCTCCTGCCACCTGTCCCCGCTTTAACCAACGATTCCCGTTGAATCGGGAAATCGCTACTCGCGATTTCAAAGGGTAAGCTCCTACCTTACCAAACGTCGAACGCCGATATGCGATGGCCTGCCTCTTTGGTCGCTTGCAAGTTAACTCCCTCGCAGCTCTTCCTGGATCCAATGGTCAGCGGGAACTCGTGATCCTGTTCGACGATTTCAAGTCATTGATTCTCTTCCTCTTGAAGAATCTTTTGTTCCGCCACCTTCAACCTGCATGAACTCCGCTGGGGTCTGTTCCCATAACGAATCAAAGGAACTATCCCTCCTGAACTTTTCCAACCCTGACTCCTTCAGAGGTCTCTCGAGCACGTTCTCTGTACTCGACTTTCAGCCACTCTCAACAGTGATGAAGTTTTCCCAAGTCCAGTGCACTCACAGTCATAGCAACCCGACTTTTCACTTCTGGGACATCCAAATTTCAATTCTTCTATAAGATCACATACACAGCGTATGAAAGAAATACATAACAAGAAGTAAATATGCAAAGTCATAATGTCAACAGCACACAGAGAATAAGCACGTCCATGGAATTGAACCATGACTTTCCTGTTCTCCTCTTCCCAGGTTTTCCTCTGAGACTTCAACTCAACCTGCACTTCACCTGCACGGTTCGAATAACTCAACACAATTTCTGGAATAACAAAGATAAAGGTTTAACTGTCCAGCCTCCTCAACACACTCTATGTGGAGGAATTCCACTGCCCTCTATGCAGGAATCTCCTGGCTTAGACAGAGAAACGATTGAAACTCATTCACTCACTCCCTCAGATTTCAAACCTGCCATGCAATCACATATGCAGCATATAGACAATAGGCAAAACAAGAAGAAAATATGCAACAACATAATATCAACAACACACAGAGAATAATCACAGCCATGGAATTGAATCAAAGCTTTCCTATTAATTCAATATCTATACATGGGGATTCTTCACAGTTCTCTGTTCTTCTCTCTCTTGCTCCCGTATGAATGAATGATGATCCAATGTACAAAAGGAGGGTGCCTATATTCCGTTTTCCCTCTCAAAAGCAAAACTGTCTAATCTAGACTTAATTAACTTATCTACTTTCATTTAATCTAAATAAATTCCTCAGCTACCTAAGGACGAGAGCTTATCTGCTCAAGGTTCATTACAATGTACAAGTGCGCTTCATCACATCAACACATTAATGTTTGGCACACCATATATCAAAACATTTCAAAGTTTGAATGCTGGCGCTCCCCAACTGCCTTTTCTTTGCTCCGCGCACTGGCTCGCTTGATTGAGTGAGCGATGCTCCTGCATCACTTCTCTTCAGCTTTCAAAGCCATCTGATAAGCATCTTCCACCGTTCGAATGGTTACCATGCTCATCTCATCCTGGATATCATATCTCAGACCATTCATGTATCTGACAACTTTCTCATCATCGCTCTCCCGATGACCTGCCCTGATGTTCAGTTTATAGAATTCCTTAGTGTATTCTTTCACTGTCATCAGCTTCTGTCTCAGGTTTTGCATCCTCCTGAACAGAGTAATTTGATAATCCCTGGGGATGAATTTCGCCTTCATCTTTGCAATCATTCGATCCCAACTCTTGATCTTCTGCTTTCCCTTGCAATGTCTATTAGCTTGTAGTTCATCCCACCACAATGTTGCATGTCCTTTTAATCTCGTGACAACATGCTTGAATTTCTTGTCCTCTTCGACATCTTCATAGTCGAAGTATGTGTCCAGAGCTCTAATCCAGTCTAGAAACTCCTCTTCATCCAAGTTTCCCTCATAAACTGGAATGTCCATCTTTTCCCTTGCACCCATCCTAGCAATAGCTCTAATCAAACACTCATTTGATGCATCTTCTGCTGCAACTTCTTCTTCACGTTCAGCCTCAACTTCGCTTTCGGAATCACTCAGATGTCCAGCACTGACGGTGCGTCTTTGCACTGTCTCCATGTCTTCGAGTCTAGCTCGTAGATCACTCATTTGTCTCTCCATGACTGGATCTGTCATCTTCCTACCTCTTCTTCGCGACATTTCCCTATCCTCTGGTGGATCGGGTGTTTTCATGTCCCTTCTCCTGGGTGGCATGGTGAATTCTCTGTCTCTACTATAGAAAGCAAAGAACCTTTCTGTGCTCTGATACCAAACTGACGCAGTCATGCTCGCAAGCACGTCCGCTCATAGGATCCTTCCTTCTTTTCGGCCTGAAGAACTCCAAACGGTTCTTCTATTTCCCTCTCGGGAAATCTGCACCCACAACAATCCTCGTGAGATCCCCTCTTCACACTTAGGCAATCGAACTTCGCAACTTCGCGAGGTCAGTGGTCGAACGCTGTACTCTTGGATCCCCGAAACCCGACAACTAGTCAACGCTGACCTTTTCCTATCGGGGTTTTCTCTATCGCGATTTCACCATTCATGATATCAAACAACTCACTTTATCGACTCTCGACTTCCAATTAGCCGAAACTCTGACACACGCGTGAGTTTGACTTTTCAACGCCTTCACTCCATCGATGTTTCGGAGTTCGCAATAGCGCGAATCTTGATGTAATGAGTTCGGAACTTCTCGCTGCAAAACCCCGATAAGGCATGCCACCTGTCCACCTATCGACTCCGCTGTGGTCCACACTATCTCTTGACCTTTGGGATATTGCGTTTCATGATATTACGATTCCTGCTGCTATATTCATGGGACTTCAACCCACGAAACCCTGATACATGATTCCACGCGCAAATCGGATGGTCCTTGTGACTCGGATCTACAGTCCTACCCCTCCGGAGCTTTGAACTTTGGGAATACTTCGTCATATCTCCCTTGCACCTCTGTGAGATCTAACGGCTCATGGGACTTCATGAATTCCCCTCAAGGAATTCTGACCGTCCATCTTTCCTTGATGATTCCTGTGAATGACCAAGTGTTCCTCTGCAAAACTCATCCACCTGCGGCACAAACTTACGACGCTTCTTACAAACTTCTAATCACATATTCCCTGCGCTGCCTTTCAACAATCTCGAAGGCCTTATCCTTCCTGAACTTTCTACGACTCCACGTAGTCTGGAAAACCCTTTTGCTCGCACTCCTTGCGGCAACCTTCAGACACGTCTAAGTGATAAATTCTCTTCGACTCTGTGCACACCTGCAGTAGCAGTCCTTCAAGGCTTCCCTCAGGTTCACAACCCGGAGACTTCCCTTGGCCTGCGCACTCCTTGCACATCTCCTGTTCCCAACTACACTCCTGACATAAATGAGAACAAGCAACCCTGTCTGAACCCTTTGTCAACGCACTCCTTGCGGACACTTCAACTGCACTCCTTGTAGGAACCCTCGGCTCAAATAGAGAAACAATTGAAACTCATTCCTACTTCCTCTAAGACTTCAATGCAAACATGAAATCATATACACAGCATATAAATAAAATGTATAACAGGAAGCAAACATCAAATGAGCATATCATTCAGCATCAATACACAGAGAACAACACAAACCATGAATCTGAATCAAACTCTTCTATTAATTCAAATATCAGTACATGGGTGTTCTTACACAACTCTCTGCTCCTCCTATGCTCTTTTTCTTCTAACTCTAATAATGTTACAATACACAATGAGGGTGTCTATATCTCGTTTCCCTCTTGCGCTCTCAAACAGTCTAATCTAGAATTAAATTCTATCTACCTGCATTAACTACTTTAAATGCCTTCTACCTACTAAGGACGAGAGCTAAAGGCTCAAGGTCCGTTTACATTATACAAGTGCACCTTTTCTTAATTACTTCATTTAAGATTGTGCAACAATTCCAAGGCGTTTTCAAAATTTGTGTTGGCGCTTGTCCAGCTGTCCATTGTCTTCCGTGCTGGCTCGCATGATGCTGGTGATGCTCCTGCATCAAATTATTTCTTCTTCCATTTTTCTCTCTTATTGACCAAACTCTTCCTCAAGTTGGTTTAAATCATTGGTTCTTTCCTTGAGATGATCCATCAATATATTTTCTCTCTTTTTTGTGTCTTCCTTTTGTGCTTCTATGTTGGCTTCTAAACATTTATTTTGATATTCTAGTGTTTCTTCAATTCTTTTGGCCTCTTCTAGTTGAGCTCTTAAATTCTTGATGACCTGTTGATCCTTTTCATAACCTTGAACACTTTGCTTTTGCTTCATCAATTCTTTCTTGCATGACTTGTTTTCTTCTCTTTCTTTCCTTAGAGATTTAATTGCACTAATCAATTTTTCTTTGTAATAAACTTCTCCTTCATCATACTCTTCCTCTACTGAGTTTGTCTGACACGATGAGCATCTTTCTTCGTGTTCTGTATCTGCATCTTCTTTGTCATTTTCTGAATCTGTGATGGGTGAAGAATATATGTCATGTAACTTATCCCAAAGTTCTTTGGTTGATGAACATTTACCATCCTTTTCTCTTATCGGTTTAGGTAATCCTTCCTAGATGAAATCCATTGCTATTTTGTTATTCTTCCTCAATTCCTTCTTGGTTGTAGTCTTTGTCCTTTTTGAACTATCATATCCTGTAACAACTGATAGCCAAATATAATGTCCCTACGTCTGTAAAAATACTTCCGTCCTTCTGCTCCACATCTCATACTTAAAACCATTCTGACCATTAAACATTGTTACTCCATTCTCATAATAATCCATGATCTCCTTCTAGTGGTTAAACTTTTTCCTGAAGGAACCTTTCTCTGATACCAATTGTTGGATTACTGAGAGGGGGGGTGAATCAGTAATAAAGAAATTTAATCCCTTTTAACCATATAATCCAAGTGTTATATCAATGAAGCATTATCATCCAATAACTGCAGAGTAAATAAGAAATGAACAAATGAACAATCATACACATACACAGTACACCAGTGTTTTACGTAGAAACTCAAATTGGGAGAAAACCACAGAATGTTTTTCCTTATATGTCTTGAAGAATTACATTCATTGGAAGAACCAACTTCCTTTGTTTTCTAGCTGCAACTGGAAGGAGGCTCCAACCCCCTTGTTTCTCAAGCTACAACCTGAGGGAAGCTCCAACTCCCATATTCTCTGGCTACAACCCCCTATGTTCTCCGGCTACAACTAGAAGGTTGCTACAACCACCTATCATTGCCCTGTCCTACCACCCTGAAGTAGAAGTAGAATGATGGAACCATTGTCACGCTATCATTGTGAGATATACCATTGTAAACCTGTACCAATACATATGAACCATGCATCAACCATGCATCAACCTATAACTCAACCTGTAATCAGCCTGTACCATAAACAAGTGCATCAACCATGCACCAACCTATAATCAACCAGTACCATAAACAAGTGCATCAACCATGCACCAACCTGTAATCAACCTGTACCATAAACAAGTGCATAAACCATACACCAATATGTAATCAACCTGTACCATAAATAGGCACATCAACCATGCACCAACCTGTAATCAACTTGTACCATAAACAGGTGCATCAACCATGCACCAACCTGTAATCAACCTGTACCATAAACAAGTGCATCAACCATGCACCAATATGTAATCAACCTGTACCATAAACAAGTGCATCCAACCATGTACCAAGTATGTACCAATCATGT
>JZKD02S1636526.1:391879-403213 GCA_000966675.3 Picea glauca
AAAAACAATAATGAGTCATATTTACATCAAACACTATTGGGTACATTACCCAAACCTTTGTGCTACGTGTCTTTCTTCAAGGGTTGACATCAATGACAACCAACCTTAATCAACACAATTCTCATTAAAATTCAAAAAATGATTAGAAAGCATGGGCAGTATGCTCAAAAATGAACATTCTAGTTATAAATACAATAGACATGGACAAGTTTTGTAAATTTTAGAGAATGTTCAGGTGATGTTATAAGAAGTTCAACACTCTATGTAAATAGAATAGATGGAAAATTTTCTTTAAATTTTACAATCTAATCAGAAAGAAGGGGCAACACTCTGAGAATTTTAACATTCTACTTAGAAATAATATAGACATGGACAATTTTCTTTAAATTTTGGAATTTAATCAACAAGAATGGGCAATAATCTTAGCAAGACCAACATTCTTCCCTGTCAGCAATCTATACATAAATTAAAAACTAAATTGTAACTAACAATTTTAAAATTTAAAATCTAAATTTTAACTAACAACTTTAACTAACAATTTCAAATTAAGCTTACTATTCTGATTGCACTTGGAATGAACGCCCGTAGCACCAACGTTCGTCCTCCAACAACACCAATGTCTACCCGACCGCAGCACCAACGCCTGTCCAATTGCCTGTTGGCTCGCCCGCAGCACCAACGTCTGCCCAATTGCCCGTTGGCCCGCCCACAGCAACAACGTGCAACATTATTGCAAACACCAAACACAGAGCGCTATTGTGAACACCAAAAAAAAAGTGTTATCATGAACACCAAAAATAGAGTGCTAACATGGAACAAACAAACAAAGCATTATTGCAAACACCAAATACAATGCGCTATCAACTAACAAAAATTTTGGGAAAACTATGACAGGCGCGATGTGCGGGTAGTATATAAACATTTTTTCATTCGAAAAGTTCTTTCGGCTGAAATATTTTGTCGGCTAAAAAGATGTTACCAGATGAAAAAAAATCATCCAACTAAAATTGTACATGAAAATCGAGCGCAATGTCATGGTATCATTTGATTTGACATTCGAAGGTTCGGCCGAAAAAATAGGCCTTTTGTCCAAAATAATTATTAGTTCGACCAAAAAAGGTATCTACGAATTTTTGAGACCCGATTCTCACAAAAGTGTTACCCACCTTCATGATTTTACCTATAATTATTAAACAATTCAACTTTAAATGCTTTGTTCATTACAGTTATATCATTATAGATCTTATTCATTCATTTTATTGTTTTGTGACAATTAAGTTGTAGAATAATTTTATTAGCTTTATATCTTACTCAAACTTTGTTTCAGTAGTAAAACTTTCATTTTCACAAGGCTTTACACAAACCTTGTATCTGTACATAGATATTGTATATAATAAGAATGTATGCTAGTTATATATTAATATATAGGTTTATCAATTAATGTACATAGTGAGATTGTATATATAGATAGTTTGTTCCTTTCTTAGTTTACTTTAGTGTTTTCATTGCCTAACAGAGACACAAAACGTGTCTGGGTAGGTTACTTTAAATGGCTTGGGTTAACCAGACAACCTCGGACCAGATCTTCCCTTCTTGTTGATGGAGTGTCATAAACGTCTGTCAACAAATGGCACTAGAAGGAGGGCTTAGAAGTCATTAATGGAATGAGGAGGTCGTAAGACTCCCCCATATAATCGTCCTCCTGTCATGATGCATAGTCGCTCAGACCCTACCATTATACCTGATCCAGCCACTACGTCAGAAACCACACCTGCCATTCCTCTTGAACCTGTGACACTCATTCCTCAAGGGATTGATGGACAAGAATTTATCTGTAATTCTTGCCAATCAATAATAAGAACCCAGGGCGCATTGTCCAGACTTAGACAATTTGGTGAACAATTAAATCATCCCCTTGATTTTTCCAATCAATAAGAAGATCCTCTTGGAACTGGTCTACCCAATCACGCATTACGTGATACTATTTCTGATCCTTTTGAAGCACTAATCCAAGGTGTTGGAGGAAATGGTCTTTCTCCTTCCCCACCTGGGTCTTCTCTTTCCTCTTCAAGAGGATAATCCTCTTATGAATATAGTTCTTCATCTCAGGAATATCGAAATTCACCCACACCAACTCTCATGGATAACCATAACAGTCCTTCCATACCTTGGCTCGATCAAGATGTCCTGGAAGTACCTGGACCTCAACATCCTTTAACCAAACATCCTGAAAAGTGGTTACCCAACTTTGACCCTAATTCAAAGGAATCAATCGAGGATCATATCAAAAAAATCATGTTACTTTTTATGCTTCGAAACGTCTAACATGAGGATGTCATTTGTAGGCTATTCCCTTACACCTTTGAAGGAAATGCCTCCACGTGGTATTTTGCACAACAACCCCAAACTATTTTTTCTTGGGATGGTTTTGACACAATTTTTTAGAAATTTTTAGGGATGACAAATATCCAGAAGTTCTAGTAATGGAATTGTCCAACATGAAAATGAACCCCAAAGAGAAAGTCAAGGATTTCAAGTAGATATTCCTTACGCTTACAAATAAAGTCCCTACAGAATCGATGCCTCTTGAAAACTTGATTATTGCATGCTATGCTAAATCCCTACATCATAACATAGCTATATGGGTTAAGAGGTCTAAGAAAATCTCATTACATAATCTTTTTAGGATATAGTCCTCATTGAAAAGGATATTCTTAGTTTAAAGGATAATGTAAATGTGGAAGTTGAATCAACTTCCTCTTCTAAAAAGAAAATAGAAATCCTTACCAGACCTTCCCAAAATAAAAAAGAACAAGAAACCCTAGACTTGGAAGTTTTACAGAAACCCTTTCATAATTTATCTAATCAATTCATAGAATTGAAGAGATCTACAGAAGAAGGATCTTCAAGTAAAGAGAATTTTAGACCACCTTTTAGGACAACTCTTCCTCCAAACAGACCAAATCATAATACAGAAGGTCTAGATTATGAAGGGTTACAATATGCTCTACAAGCAATATTAGATGAAATGATAGTTCTACTTATGTCCTGCTTGAAAACCAAAATGACGCAGGTGAAGAAGAAACACCTGATGAAGAGGAATCATCTCCCCTAGTTTTCGGACATCTTTTCGACAATATTTTCCAAGCTAATTTTAAAATTGTCTGATGCAACACCCCTACCTCATAAGGTTCTACTTGACCTCCCAGTCTAAGGATTGTTCTTAATCTCCCCTTTGAGTCTAATTCACTCTTTGATTCCCCATAGGAATATTCAACACCCAAGTGTTTATCCATAGGTCCTTCTTAGGAGTTATGCCTATCCAAACGGGCACTAGACGCAAAATCTTACCCACTTGGCCAACTAATATGACTGCAACCTTCACCCGAAAAGGTATTTCGGGTTTCTCAAATTTGCAATCCTTTATGTGAGCTCCTCTGACTCCTTCAATATTTGAAACCCCGGTTCCTCCTTTGTCTTCTCTTGATGTGACCCTTAACTATGATCTGGGGCCCAATGTTTCGACGCCTCAAGCTTTTGCGTATCAGAAATTTGAAATGCAACAACTCCCCTTGCTCGATGGTCGAAATCAAGATGACGTCTCACCACAAAATAAATGGTTCTGAGCTTCCCACAATCTGACGGTCCTGATTCTATCAGGACTTCACGAATCAGGACTTTGCGACTCTCAACTCTGAGTTACAAACTTCTCCACACATGGAATTCTGATACAACAAGAACAATATCAATAGATCTCGTTGATCCAAATCCAACGACCACTAATTCTCCTGAGCTTATGAGTGCTGAAAGACACTTAGCCTTAACCCTTCCACTATTCTACTAGATCCAATGGTCCACGAAACTTCGATGATTCTCCCTCTGAGAATTTCAACCGTCCATTCAGACTTCTCCAAGACTCCTTCTCAAATACTTGGCATCTTTTCCCTTGAACTTAACTTCTATGAGGTGACTTCAAACCTCCTCTGTCCTTCGAACTTCTTCAAAATTTGTATCCTTCCTAATCTTTGTTCTTCAAAAAACTCAAGGCTTCAAAAGGATTCTTGCACACACTCCTTGCGGCACTCCCAATAACCTCTGGTTGTTTAAACCTCCAACTCTATGCACTTCCTTGTAACAACAATTCTTCAACCTTTCTCCTTAGTTGATAAAGACTAAGACTTCAACCGCCTGCACACACCTTCCATGGCTCTATACTTTAATTGCACTTATGCTGGTATGAGAAGGACAGTATCCCTCCTGATATTTTCTTAGATGAAACTCAGAACTTGTAAACGCACCCCTTGCAGATTTTCACTACACTCCTTGCAGGAATTATCAGGATGAGAAACAATTGAAACTCATACTCTTCCTCTCATAAAATTCATACATTCAACATGAAATCATCAGAATACACACACATAGCATTGAAACAAATGCATAACAAAGAATATAAGCAAATCGTAAACATACGATTCAAATAGATGTAAACAACGGCCACCACAACAACATCAATTGGATCAAATATTTATTTATATTAATCCAAGTTCATCTATACATGGGTTCTATATCAACAACTATCTACTTATACAATCTTCTACAACCTCTGTTCTTCTCTATTCTATCTTTCTCTAAAACATACAATGAGAATTATCTTCTTGTTACAATACAGTACATGCGAGGGAGCTTTCTAGAGTTTTCCCTCCTACATCTCTAACCATCTAATCAAAATTAAAGACAACAACTACTCTACATTTATTACAATAAATGCCTTCAACCAACAGATGAGAGAAAATGCTCAAGATCTGTGTTACAACCTTCGAATCATAAAGGAAAAAATATCTTCCCAGATTTTACATTAATGTTTTATCTTCAAATTCAAAACATTGTCAAAATGTGCACTGGTGCATTTCCAGTTGTCCTTTGCTTTTGTTCTTTCTTTGCTGGCTTTTTTACGATGCTCCTGCATCATACTCCTCTGGATGAAAAATTCATGAACTCATGTTCATGAGCTTCTGCACCGTCTGTCCATGTTTCTGGATATTTGCTTCACTTTCCCAACTGGCATCCTTAATCGGGTGTCCCTTCCATTTTATCAAATACTCGAAATATGTTTTCCTCTGGGTCTTCTTGCTAACTCTCTGATCAATGATCTTTTCCATCTATGGCTTTTCAGCTATAGACATCTATTTGACCCACTAGACTTATTTTTTATCCTTTTATCCCTATGTTTCATCTTCTTTGTAAGGATACAGATCCGCTACGTTGAATATGGGTGAAATGCCCACACCATCTGGCAATTCTATCTCATAATAATTGGCCTCAAATTTTCTCAAGATCTTACATGGCCCTATCTTTTTAATTTTAAGTTTATTATATGTCCCCCTTGGGAACATTTCTTTTCTCAGATGCGCTAAAACAAAATTTCCCACTAAAACTAAAGTTCTCTTCTGTGTTGATCTGCTCTGCTCTTGTATTCCTGGTTGGAATTCTGCAATCGCTCTTTGATTTTATTGTGGAGCCCTTGCATATATGCTATAAAATCCTCTTCTCCATCACTTCTGAATTCACTCTTCTCTAAGTCTCTCAACTCAAATACTCCTCTCGGTTGTATTCCATACATTCTTTGAAATGGGCTCTCTCCCGTGCTTCTGTTAGGTGAGTCATTATATGAAAACTCCTCTTGTGGTAGAATCTGATCCCATTGACTGTGACGTTCAACTACTAAACTCCTCAACAAATATCCCAAGCTTCGATTCACTACCTCAGTTTTTCCATCCATCTGAGGGTGATATGTTGAGCTAAAAAATAAGCCTATTCCCATCTTCTTCCATAATGTCCTCTATAAATGACCATCAAATTTGGTATCTCAATCTAAAACAATACTCTTGGGTAAGCCATGAAGTCTAACAACTTCTTTGAAAAACAGGTTTGCAATGTGTGTTGCATCATTGGTTTTCTGACATGGAATAAAATGTGTCATTTTAGAGAATTTTTCGACTACCACAAATATGGAATCATAACCCCTCTATTCCCTTGGCATTCCTAACACAAAATCCATGCTTATCACATCCCACAGCCTCTCTAGTATTGACAATGGTTGATACAATCTTGTATTATGTCTTTTCCCCTTTGCGTGTTGGAAAATTCTACATTTGTTGAAAAACTTCTTGACATCTGTCCTCATCTCTGGACAATAATATAAGTTGTTCAATTGCGTGAAGGTTTTTTCATGGCCAAAATGTCCAATCAATCCCCCACTATGTTTTTCCTTTAGAATATTCTCTCTCATAGAACTCTTCGGAATACACAATTTATTTCCTTTGAATAATAATATATCCTGAATTAAATATTTAATCCATTGACTTTTGTCTCCTAGAACATGATTCTCACATGCTTCATAAGCGTCCTTGAAATCGGAATCATCTCTATACATATCCTTAAGGTTATCAAAACCTAATGTCTTCACACAAAAATTTTGTAGAATCAAACATTTCTTGCTCAATGCATCAACAACCTTGTTAGCAGTTCCAGAAATGTGCTTTATAACAAAAGTAAAGTTCTTCATAAATCCAACCCATTTCGCATGTTTCTGGTTCAATTTCTCCTGTCGAGTTATGAACTGTAAAGCATGGTTGTCGCTATTCAAGACAAACTCTTTCGGAACCAAGTAATGCATCCATTTTTTCAATGCCTGTATGATCGCATAAAACTATTTATCATACGTTGAATATTTCATCTTGGTCTCATTCAGCTTCTCACTGAAGTATGCAATTGGTTTATTTTCTTGACTTAATACTTCTCCAATCGCGAATCCACTTGCATCACATCTGACTTGGAATGTTTTACTGAAATCTGGTAGAACCAAAACTGGTTGCCCAGTTATCTTCTCGTTCAACAACTTAAAACTTTTCTCTGCTTCCTCTGTCCAATGAAAAGATTTATGTCTTTTCCTAACTGTGTCTATCATTGATGCACTAATCCTACTAAAATTTCTGATGAACTTCCTATAAAAAATGGCTAATCCATGGAAGCTTCTGAATTCAAAGATATTCCTTGTTGATGGCCAATCCCTGATTGATTTTACCTTCTCAGGATCCATCTTCAACTCATTTGAAGAGATAACAAACCCCAAATAAATGAATTCCTTCTTCATGAAAGATGACTTCTTCAAATTTATCAGCAACTTCTCTTGCTGCAACCTCCTCATCACTAGATTTAAGTGTCTCAAATGTTCTTCCTCAGTCTTACTGAAGATCAGTATATCATCAAGATACACAATTACAAATTTTCCAATGAAATATTTCAATACTTTGTTCATTAATATCATGAAAGTACTTGGTGCATTTGTCAAACCAAATGGGATGACAAGCCATTCATACAATCCTTCATTAATTTTGAATGATGTCTTCCATTCATCACCTTCCCTCATTCTATTTTGATGATATCCTCTTTTCAAATCAACCTTTGAAAAAACATGTGCTCCACTCAAGCAATCCATCAAGTCATCCATCCTCGATAAAGGAAATCTATACCTGATGGTGATTTTTTTTATATCCCTCGAGTATGTACACATGCTCCATACACCATATTTTTTTGGACTTAACATTGTTGGCATAGCGCATGGACTCAATCTTTCTCTAACCAATCTCTTGTCCATCAAATCCTAGACTTTCTTCTTGACTTCTTCATTCTTCTGCGGCGTCAATATATACACTGCTTTGTTTGGTAAACTTTCTCCCATTATAAGGTCAATGTGATGGCTTATACTTTTGATGGGTGGCAACAAACAAGGTAAATCGTCCATCACGATATCCACGAAATTCTCCAGCAATTCTTGAATTTCCTGTGGTAGATCATTTATCGAAGTACTGGTTAAGACGACTCTAGGTTTTCTTACCACAACAAACTGCATGTCTTGATATTTCTTGACTTCGTCCATAATTTCCTTCCCACTCATCAGAATTATGGTGTTGCTCGCTTCTCCTTTCACCTTCTTGCCTTCAATTGGCAACAACGTATGTGTTCTACCATTCTTCTCCAAGGAGTATGTGTTCTTTATTCCGTCTTGAACAACATTTATGTCATATTGCCATGGTCTCCCCAACAAAATATTACAGACATCCATGGGAATGACATCACATAATATCTCATCTCTATATCCCCCTATTTTAAATTCAACTAAACATTGTTTAGTGACTGTTACCTGATGTCCTTTTTGCAACCACGAAACCTTGTATGGGCTTGGATGTGCAACTGTCTCCAATTCCAGTTTCTCCACCATTTCTATGGATACTAGATTATCTATGCTTCCACTTTCCACTATTACCTTGCATACCCTATCCTTGGTCTTGCAAGAAGTTATAAACAAATTGTTTCTCTGGACTTGATTCTCTATCTCTTTCTCTGTCTTCAAGATAATTTTTTGCATCATTAAGGATCTTCCACCTTCTACATCTTATGCCTCAACATTTCTCCTTTGTTCTTCTGAAATGTGAGCCTCTCCTCCATCTCGTTTTCTATCGGGACATTCAAAATACTTGTGTCCAATTTTTCCATAGACAAAACACTTTATTTCACCTCCTCTACCTCTTCCTCTTCCTCTTGCTCACGGAAAATTTTTCTTATCGGCATATTGTATTCCCTGTGAACTTCCTCCTCTTTTAGGGTGATTATGAGGTTTCCTTTCTTCATCCTTGGGATTTTGTATTTTGTCTTAGGCAATTGATTTTCCTCTTCTTTGACTTATACCTCTACCCCTTTGGCCTTGCTTTCGGGCCAATTTCTCTTCTGGATTTAAATCCATTTGATAAGCATCTTCTACATTCTTGATTATCATCATGCCTATCTCATCTTGAAATTTAATATCTCAGACCATTCATGTATCTGGAAACTTTCTCATCATCACTTTCACAATGACCAGCTCTAATGTTTATCCTGTATAACTCTTTAGTGTATTCCTTCACTGTCATCCCTTTCTGTTCAAATTTTGCATTCTTAGAAACAAATTAATTTGGTAATATCTAGGTATAAACTTGGATTTCATATTTGTGACCATCCTATCCCATCTTTTAATTATTTTCTTTCTTTTGCAACGCCTGTCAGCCTGCAGTTCATCCCACCACAGTGATGCATGCCCTTTAAGTCTAGTGACAACATGTTTAACTTTCTTATCTTCCTTGACATCCTCATAGTCGAAGTATTTATCTAGAGATCTAAACCAATCTAGCAGCTCCTCAATGTCTAAGTTACCTTCGCACATCGGAATATCCATCTTTGATCTAGCACCTATTCTTGCAACAACTCTAAATAGACGTTCTTCTGCAGCATCTTCGACTACAACTTCTACTTCAGCTCCAGCCTCATTTTCACTTTTAGCTTCACTGAAATCTCCAGCATCAACTGTCTGTCTCTATGTTGTCTTCATAAAATCTAATTGAGCATGGAGTTCTCTCATTTCCCTTTCCACAGTTGGATTGGGAATAGCTCTCTCTTGACGTCTTCCTGGAGGCATTGTTGTAAATTACTGGTTGCTATAGAAATTTAAAAATATGGGCTCTGATACCACTTTGACGTAGCACCCCTACCTCAGCAGGTTCTTCTTGACCTCCTGGTCTAAGGATCTTTCTTAATCTCCCCTTTGAGTCTGATTGACTCTTTGATTCCCCGCAGGAATATTAAACAACCAAGTATTTATCCACAGGTCCTTCTTAGTAGTTATGCCTATGAGAACTGGTACTAGATAGGAACTCTTACCCACTTGGCCAACTGATATGACCGCAGCCTTCACCCGAAAAGGTATTTCAGGTTTCGTGACTTCGTGATCCCTTACGTGATATCCTTTGACACCTTCAATATATGAAACACTGAAATAGGTTAATGGTTCCTCCTTTGTCTTCTCTTGATGTGACCCTCAACTGCGATCTAGGGCCCAATGTTTTGGCACCTCGGGATTTCGTGTATTGGCGATTTGAAATGCAACAAATCCCCTCGATCGATGGTCTAAATCATGATGAATTCTTGCCACAAAATCAACAGTTCTGAGCTTCGCATGATTTGACGGTCCTGATTCTATCAGGACTTCACGAATCGGGAGTTTGTGACTCTCAACTCTGAGTTACAAACATCTCCACGCCCTGAATTCTAAAATGACAAAATTCAAGCACAATATCGATGACTCTCGTTGATCCAAATCCAACAACCACTACTCCTACTGAGGTTATGAGTGCTGAAAGACACTTAGCCTTAACCCTTCCACTGATCTACTAGATCCAGCAGTGCATGAAACTTCGATGATTCTCCCCTTGAGACTTTCAACCATCCATTCAGACTTCTCCAAGACTCCTGCTCAAATACTTGGCATCTTTTCCCCTCAAGTTAACTTCTACGAGGTGACTTCAAACCTCTTTCGTCCTTCAAACTTCTTCCAAATTTATATCCTTCCTAATCTTTGTTCTTCGAAAAACTCAAGGCTTCAAAAGGATTATTTCACGCACTCCTTGAGGCACTCCCAATAACCTCTAGTTGTTTAAACCTCTAACTCTATGCACTTCCTTGTGACAACAGTTCTTCAACCTTTCTCCTTGGTTGATAAAGTCTAAGACTTCAACCGCCTGCACACACCTTGCATGGTTCTATACTTTACCTACACTTTTGCTGGTATGAGAAGGACGGTATCCCTCCTGATCTTTTCTGAGATGAAACTCAGAACTTGTCAACACACCCCTTGCAGAATTTCACTGCAGTCCTTGCAGGAATTCTCGAGACGAGAAAAAATTGAAACTCATACTCTTCCTCTCACAGACTTCATACATTCAACATGAAATCATGAGGATACACACACATAACATTGAAACAAATGCATAATAGAGAATATAAGAAAACCATAAGCATACCATTCAAATCGATGTAAACAACAACCACCACAACACCATGAATTGGATCAAATATTTCTTTATATTAATCCAAGTCCATCTGTACATGGGTTCTATAGCAATAGCTATCTACTTATACAATATTCTACAACCTTTGTTCTTCTCTATTCTGTCTTTCTCTACAACTTACAATGAGAATTATCTTCTTGTTACAATACAATACATGCGAGGGAGCTTTCCAGAGTTTTCCCTCCTATAGATCTAACCATATAATCGAAATTAAAGACAACAACTACTCTACTTTTATTACAATAAATGCCTTCAACCAACAGATGAGATAATGATCCAGATTATTTTCGACACGAAATGAGAGCGGAGATATAATAAAGAAATGCACAAAGATATTGCAGATATTCAATAATATAACAGAAATGTATCAGATATGCAACCATAAACACAGATA
>JZKD02S1636526.1:407805-444568 GCA_000966675.3 Picea glauca
GGGGGAGTGCAGAGGGGGGGTACCCCCTCTGCGGGATCCAGGGGGGCTATCCCCCCGGCTGGGGGGTCTGGGGGCAAGTGGGCCCCTAGCGAGGGTTCAGGGGCAAAGCCCCTGAAGCAAAAAAATTTCCTTGTAAAAGTATATTGTAATTTCATTGTAAATCTGGGCCATTCATTATAAGGTCGCAGATCTAACGATAGAGATTATGTTAGGGTTTTTTTCCCTAGAAGGCAACCCTCTTTTATGAGGGAAATGTATTGCGGCTATGTAGGTTGGAAAGTATTGTATTCTGAGAGAGGAGACTGTGAGAGAAAGAATAGGAAGTTACAACGGGTTTTGCTGTAGTTTGTATCCCTTCATTTTGCTGGATAATAATAAAGAAAGGACCTGGCAATTTCTCTGGTGGACATAGCCCACACTGGGTGAACCACGTAAATCTGTGTATCTCTTGTATTGTGTATCTTCTATGTTTTATTTCCGCATTTGTTTTATTTTATTGCTCTGCGGTCCTGTTTTTCTAATAGAAACTGCTCCTTGAAATATGGATCCCAAAAATAGAAGAGTGCTAAGGCTCAAGTCTGCATATTTTCAATTTATTAATGATGTATTGTTTCAGAAGAATTTTGATGGTGTATTTATGCGTTTCCTGGAAAAGGAAGAATCTGAAAAAGTACTGGCCGAGTTACATTTCGATGATGTCAGGGGTCATTTTGGTGGAGATACAACTTCCCACAAAGTAATTAGGGCTGGTTACTATTGGCCCACATTATTTAATCATTCTCATGCTATGGCTCACAAATGTATAATTTGTCAAAACGTTGCAGGATGGGTCAAGAAGGTTGCATTTCCCTTGCAGCCTATTACTATAGGTACACCATTTCAGTAGTGGGGCCTGGATATCATTGGACCAATTAACTCACCTTCTTCACAGTAACACAAATACATTCTCACGACAATGAATTATTTTACAAGATGGTCGGAATCTTTACCGTTAAGGGTAGTATACACTAATCAGGTATTTTCGTTCTTGAATTCTCATATTATCACATGTTTCGTAATACCTGAATGTTTAGTTTTCGAATAATGCTTCTCATTTTTCTTCTTTGGACATCAATGTCTATACTCTAAAAAAGGGAATTAAGCTAAAATTCTCTGCTAGTTATTATCCTCAAGGAAATGGCTTGGCCCAGTCAACAAACAAAAATCTGATTGAAAATAACAGTGTCAAATAATCACAAAAATTGGCACAATGCATTATATAACGCACTATGGGATGACAGGGTCACCCAAAAATCATCCATCAGTAATTCTCCTTTCTTCATCGTATACAGAAGAAAATATATCCTTACACCCCATGTCTTTCTCCCATCACTTAAGTTATCTCAAAAATTTCAAGAAGAAGAATGTCCCCCTTTAGAGAATCGAATAAATGCTTTACTTAAATTAGAAGAAATTAGGGCACAGGAAAAACAGAAATTGGACTAGCACCAACAAATTGTTAAACACTGGTTTGATGCAAGTTCATTCCTTGGATAGAAAATTTGATGTAGGATATTTGGTTCTCAAGTGGGATAAAGAACATGAGGATAAAGGAGAACACCCCAAGTTTCAAAATCTATGGTTGGGGCCTTTTGTTATTGCAGAAAAATTGGGTCCTAGCTCCTTTCGTTTTCAAAACTTGGAAGCACAACCAAACACTTTCCCGTTGAATGTACATAATCTCAAGAAGAACTTCTCTTGAGCGAAATAATATCTTACCTCCTGTAAATATCCCTAGTTGTTTATATTTTTGTTTTCTATTGATTATTTTATTGTTGCTTTCTTTGTTTTCTTTTGTTTTTCGAGTTATTTATGACTCACAATCCATTGTGGAGGGGAATTTTTATCATCATATTTATCACTAATGGTAGTTTGAAACATTTCAAACATATTCAATAATATTGTTTATCTCAAATGATTTTCTATAAGACAATCATTTTAGAAGTTCTTTGCCAGAATATTATTCCTGAAATTTTGTCAAGATCTTTGGGAAGTACGATCACCTATAAAAAATTTACATCGTCCCAGTTCCAATGAGATCACCTCAAAGAGCTTCCCCATCTTTTATATATTTTCTTGATTGAAATCTAAATGTCTAAACCATGATTAAAACTATTAGTTCTTAAAGAACAAAAAGAAAATATTAATAATCGATCATATATATGCCTGGTTATCAAATATCCAGTATCACCACGCTCTCTTGTCATTATGAAATCTCCAAATTATATCATTATAAAAGACTAAGGAGAGTTGGAAACACTTCAACATGTAGGAAATGTTTGTAAACCCGTCAGGGTACTGAACAAGTCTGCTAACACTGGGTAAATGCGCACATGATACCAAGACAACTTTGTTGGGGTACTGAACGGGCCTGCTGGTAGCGAAGCAATGTCAAGTTCGAGATATGTCAGGTATGTTTTATAAGTTGATCATATATCAAAATTTTCATATCATGGATAGACAAATTTTGGATGGGATTAAAGTACTTGACTGGGTTAAATGACATCCATCTCGAGGCTATGAAATCCTACTAGAAGAAGTGTCCCTGTCAATGGTATTAAAGTTAACTTTATAAATATCATCACCTTTTGATCAAAACTAACTTTTAGGTTATAATCGTCTATTAGAGAACTCCTTTTGCGTATGACTCTGTTAATTTTTATGAACTAATCTTAATACTTTTAATCTTGAATTATGATCTATTTCACAGCTACTTTTAAGTGCTATTCAAGTATTTCTTTTTCCCTGACATAATTTTTTCATGATGCAGAGATAATTGCTTTTCCTAGTAAGTTGCCATTGTTGGCAGCCAAATTATCATATCACTTCGTCGATTTTTTAAACACAAAAATTTCAAAGAGAAAATTTTATCCGCTATCTAATTTGTATATACGATGGAATTGAACATTTTTTGGGGGTGACTACTTGGTTGATCAGTTTGTTTCGATTTTATTTCATTAATAGATAGCCCATTTACCAATTTCAATTTTATGACCGAAAATCATGAAATTGAAATCCTTTTTGACAAGAACATTGATTCAACTCTAAAGGTTTTCACCTTGTGAAATCAAACAAACCTTTCAAAGACTTAAAATCACAAAACACTTAGGTATGGTGAATATGTGACCATGTGAAAATTTTATAAAAGTTTCATAGCATAAGGATAAAACCAAATCGTGAGTGATTTATGTTATTATTAAATAAATTTTAAAATTTTAATTCATCTCTTACCATTTGTGATTTTGGATATGTAATTTTACCTCACCATATGATATGAATGATGCAATGAACTGTGTTTTCACTGTCTTATTGACGTATGACATGGCTAGTGTATGTGTTATGAAATTATCATCTCTTTGTCTTGTCCATCATTGATCACATTCATTTCATCTTCTGGATGGTCCTTCATGACCATAGAGTAGGTTTTAGGAAACAAAGTGGTTTTTGAGTTTTTTCATCCTCTGGTTCTGGGTGTTTAATCAAATATTGAGGTGGAAATCATGGTAGCTTCTCTCCAAGCCCTTAGTTTTCAGTTCACTGTTAGCCATGCAAACTCAACCATTTTTTTTGGGTTGGCTCTAGCACATACCCCTCTATTTTGCATCTTTTGGTACATTGTGTGCAAGTTGATGGCTCTTGTGGTTAGAGTGGAGTTGAATGGTTCACAGGCTTTTCTATCTCACGGTGATGTTGTAGATGACCTGGTCCATTTCGGTTGGGTGAAATTCATCCAGTCTTTTGAGGGTTTCAATATAGAAGTTGCATAGGCCTTTGCCAAAACTTTTGACAGAGCCAAAGCTAAGGTAGGTGACATATAGTTGCAAGTGGATGAAAAATACATATCTAAGGCCATAGTTTTGTCACGGGAATGGGACCAATGGTTCATGAATCTGAAGATAGAGGGAATGTCATGAAATTCATTATTGATATCAAAAATTCGTGCTATAATGTAAAAGGTATGCCTAAAAATTTGTTAAAAACCCATTGGCATGGCTTGTTGTTGGTAATCAAACAATTTGTGACCTCTGAAGGGTGTTATGGGCTGGTGCATTTGTTTCATATAAGATTATTGATGATTTTAGTGGTGTTTAAGTTGAACTTTCCTTTTTGTTTACCCAACAGTCTTTAGAAAATGTCCAAGTTTTACCAAAGACAAAACCCTAACCCTGAGTCCAGTTTGTTCCATCATGGTCTAATTCAGGTTCTAGTTAATGCCCAATTGTTGAAAACATGAGATAATTGGTAGAGTTTTCTTATTATGAATAGGTTTGTTCCTTTTCCATATGATCTCATTTTTGGTTTACCTTTGAGTGATGATGAACCTCTCGGTCCAAGTGTATCATCCCATTCTTTGCCAATACTCCAATTGAGTTTCTTCCAATAGTCGAGGTCACCTCCAAAAACCGTGATTTTGTTCCAAAGAAACCTTTGGAATAAATTCTGAGTCTTTTAAGGGATAGGTCATCAATCGCCCATGATCCTATACAGACCAAGATTAGTAATGATAAAAATAAAATTAAAAGATAGTGGAAGAAAGTTACATGGGATGCTAATGACCTGGATTTAAAAAATAAGAGGAGTGGTAGGCTTTTATTGAGGATGACAGGGAACCGATATCAAAATAAAAATCATGATAAACCCATTCCTACAATATTTATAGAGGGTAAGATCTTTGTCAATGATGCAAGCTTTGATTCCACTAGAGTGGATTCACCCCAGTACAAGAAGGGTTTCAAACCTGCCTCCATTTTTAAAGGAACAAGAAGGGTTTTCAAGAATATAGAACGATTTAAAAATGGAAATGGCACAAGGTAAGCCTTTGAACTTAGACTATATGCATCCTCTATCGAGTTGTAACAGGTCTATTGTGAAGAGTGTTTCACTTGGATAGAGATTTACTATCAAGATATCCTATATTTGCAAGCTCAAATTAACCAGGTATTGGCTCGAAACGTAGTGTTGGAAAGGGAAAACTTGGATTTGAGAGCCAATGTGAAACAAACTTCCCACAGAGCTAGCAAAAGATCTAGGAAATCAAGAGATATCGTTATTAAAATATCATCCAACATCAACATTGTTATGAACTCAAAATTACCATATTCCTCCTTTTCCAATGTTTAATGGGTAAACATATTTCTTAGAATTAATTTTTTGATTGCTTTGTTATAACATAATTTGTTTTTGTGTGTGTTATTAGACGACCTACAAAATCGTAGATTTTGTAGCTTGTTTATAATTAGTTTATTAGATTTTTTTTAAATTAAATTTCACTTTTTCTTCTCAGGTTTGAGGAGGAACGAATTGTAAGGGTTGATGGAACAAGTGAATCAGTGGGAGATGCTTCAAATTCGCAAGTCTTTTCTTTAAAAACAATTTCAAAAATATTTTGAATTATGTAACTATTTTTTGCAAAATTACCAGAATGGTTGTTATAGAAGACCTAGATTAAAGTTATTTTTTGAAAAAAACTTGATTAAGGAAGATTTGTCTCTATCTTTTAAGATATGAGAAACATATCATGGACATATTTTAAATACTAGTATTTTACCAAAGACAGGGGTGTTCTTTTTGGGACTTGAAAGATGGACTTACTTTTTTGGGAATGATGTGAAACACAATGTGTTTTTGGCTTTAGTCTGTATAATTAATTGTAGTCATAATATTTTCATATTTTTATGAGCATGAAAACATATATGATATGAATTATCTTTAGTGTATTCAATATTTTATGATTTCATGTTATTCTTATATATTTGATGGTCCATCATTTATGGTTATCATAATCCCTGTGGCTAATTATAAAACAAGTATCTATGCATTCTAAGTTTATGTCGAATGTTACAATTTGTTATATCATTTTTAGGAGATTGGAGTTGATCCCATCTCTATATTTTGAATCACATAAAATCACATGAGAAAAATATTTTTCTTTTTGTTTCTTATAGATTTATTTCAAAACATAAAATTCCTTGAATTACTTCCAGTAATATCATACGATATTATTTTCCTGATGCCATAGATTTTTACTTGGAAAACAGGTTATTAGAGCCTACATTATACATAAATACAAATAGCTTAGTGTTTTTCTTTATCTATGATCAACAACAGCTTAGTTACCTTTTTTGAGTTTATTTATTTAAGTTATGAATGAATAACAATTAAACAATTCAACTTTAAATGCCTTGTTTATTACAATTATATTATTATAGATCTTATTCATTCATTTTGTTTTTTGTGACTATTTAGTTGTAGAATAATTTTATTCGCTTTATATCTTACTCAAACTTTGTTTCAGTAGTAAAAAAATCATTTTCACGAGGCTTTACACAAACCTTGTATCTCTACATAGATATTGTATATAATAAGATTGTATGCTAGTTATATATTAATAGATAGGTTCATCAGTTAATGTACATAGTGAAATTTTATAGATATATAGTTTGTGACTTTCTTAGTTTACTTTAGTGTTTTCATTGGCTAACAGGGCCACAAAACCCGTCAAGGTAGGTTACCTTAAACGGATTGGGTTAACTAGAGAACCTCGGACCGGATCTTCCCTTCTCATTGACAGAGTTTCATAAATGTATGTCAACAAAGTGGTTAGAAGTGGGTTATCCCTAAAATAAGGAAAGTGGATTAAGATGGTTATAAGGTAACCGTTTGAGGAAGCTACATAAAAGTATAAATAAGAGGCAAGGGTCTCTCATTTAATTACACTCGAGCATATTGAATATCTACAAGTGAATGAGGTAAACAAAGGATATCTAAGAAAAATTTCAAGGGGAAGGTGAAGTAAATAAGGTCGAAATTCAAGAGAGGATAAAGTCTTTTGATGATGCTTTCTAAGGTTTCTTATTTACAGGTCATCTCACCACTTTCACAAAAAAAAAATTACAATGATTCAGGAAACGGAATATGGAGGTTGTTGAGACAACATATCCAAGTAATTGTGATAATAATTCCATCTTGTGGGTCGTTTTATTTTGGGAGTTACACTCCGTGGAAAATAGGGTTTGTGGCTAGTCTTGAAACTAGTCTAAAACAAGTGTTTCGGGTAAAAACATCATAACTTCTTCACAATAGATCCAAATTAAGTAATACCAAATGTATTGGTTACAGTACATTTTGTAGTAGTTTTTGTACAATTTTCATATCGACACAAAAAATGTTCAGTGATGGGAATTTTGTACAAGATAGATCTCTAGAATAAGACAAAATTCAAAAAAGGTATGTCAGTTTTGCTATAACTCCTTTTTTGGGAGGTTCCAAGAAGTGAAACCTGGATAAATTGTAGACAAGACATTGAAGAACATTGTGTAATATTTATAGACCCTTATTACTTATAGGTACACAATTGTGATTATTTCAAGTTAGGTTTGTTGACTAATCAAAAACTAGTCATGTGAGACGAAAGTAAAATTTGATGAAAATGATAGTCTCTTGTTAAGAAAGGTTTGTAGGTATGTGATCATATACTCCAGGGTTTTTACAGAGTTACAAATCATATTTGGATGATGAAATTGATGACGGATTTTTGTTTAAGTTGAGGTACAAGTTGATGCATGGTTCTGGTTATTGGTACAAGTTGTTTGGTGCAGGTTGATTGGTACAAGTTTGCAACAGTATATCTCATAGTGATGGTGTGATATTGGGTCCCTCATTCTACTTATATTTTAGGGCTGTTGGACAAGCAAAGGATAGGTGGTTGTAGCCACCATCCGGTTGTAGGATATAATTCTTAAAGACATATAAGAAAAAGCATTTTGTGGTTTTCTCCCTCTTTGGGTTTCCACGTAAAAACATTGGTGTACAGTTTATGTGTATGATTTCACATTTGTTCATTGTTTATTTACTCTGCAACTATTGGATGATAATGATACATTGATATAACACTTTCATTCTATGTTTAAAAATGTTTAAATTTCTCTACTATTGATTCACCCCCCCTCTTAGTAATCCAACAATTGGAATCAGAGTTGGTTCCTTCAAAAATCAGTTTAACCACTGGAAGGAGATCATGGATTATTCTGAGAATGGTGTACCATTTTTTAATGGTCATAATGGGTTAAAGTATGAGATCAGGAATAGAAGCACAAAAGTTATTTTACAGGCACAGGGGCATTATATTTGGCTATCAGTCGTTACAAGATATGATAGTTCAAAAAGGGCAAAGAATGCAGCCAAGAAGGAATTGAAGAAGAATAAAAAAATATCAATGGATTTCATCTGGGAAGTATTACCTAATCTGGTAAGAAAAAAGGTTGGTAAATTTTCATCAGCTAAAGAAATTTGGGATAAGTTACATCACATATATTCTTCACCCATTGCAGATTCAGAAAATGCCAAAGAAGATGTAGGTACAGATCAAGAAGAAATATGTTCACCATGTCAAACAGATTCAGAAGATGAAGAGTACATAATAAACATAGGTATGTTGTTTTTCTTTAATTGTGAAAAGCGTGGGCATATTGAAATAGAATGCCATGAAGGAAATGAGACATAAAAACTAATTGAAAAAGAAGACAATTATGAAGCAAAATTGCTTAGTTATTTATATGAACTAAGAAAAGAAAGAAAATAAAAAAATTCACTTAAGAAATAATTGATTAAACAAAAGGAAAGTGTTCACATTCTTGAAGAATCCCAACAAGTCATCGAGAAATTAAGAACTCGGCTAGAAGAAGCCAGAAAGATCGAAGAAAATCTTGAATATCAAAAGCAGTATTTGGAAGCCAACATAGCAACACAGAAGGAAGAAGAAAAAATGAGAGAGAAGATATTGACAAATCATATTAAGGAAAGAACTAGTGATCTAAACCTTCTTGAGGTAGAGTTTTATCAAGAAGATAAAGGACTTGAAAAAGAAATAATCACATTAAAAATCCAACTTGAAGTAGTGAAAAGAACAAAAGAAGTCATGAAGTCTCAGATAATGAAGAAAGAAGAAGAGTTTGAGAAGCTTGAAGAATAAGTTGTCAAATTGAGAAGTAAAATTGTCAAGCTCAACAAGAACGTTCAAGAGACAGAAACATCCACCTCGTTTATAGAGAATGAAGAGAAGCACTCTAGGTTGCTAGAAAAGAAGAATGAAGAAAATAGAAAGAGTTATGCAGAAGTACTCAAATGAAGGAATCATGGTCAACTAGAATCTAAGAAAACTATTGAAGATACATATTCAAAAAGACCATCCATGTTCAAGCCACAAAGAAGATTCAATCATGATCATGATTAGTCAAGGAAGAAATTCATAGGGACTACACCACAAAGAAGATCATTCACTCCCAGGTATGCAAATTTATTTTATGGTCATTGTTTTTATTGTACTAATTTTGGACATAAGGTTGTGGATTGCATGGATTATAAAAGAAATGTTCAAGAAATAAATGCCTATGTGGCCCCACGTAACATTGAATGTTACAAATGTCATAACTATGGACACATAGCTAGTGCTTGTAGAAGAATGATCAATACTTACATGAAAGTGAACACTGATATCAGATATAAGAAAGTATGGATAAGAAAACACGAAGAACAGGTGAAGAAAGACAAGGTCCAAGAGATTGCAAAATTGGCAATAAAACGAAATGAAGAAAATTCTACAAATAAAAAGAAAGATATCAGATACAAAAAGGTTTGGAAAATAACTGAAAGAAAATAAGGACAGGTAAATATGGAACTAGTTCAAGATATTGTACTTTCAAGAATTGTAGTGAAAGATGAATCCATAGACAGAAAGAAAGAAGTCATAGCTCAGAGATATGATGAATCTACCAATGAAGATGATAATGAATACACATTAGAGAAGGAATTATTCTAAGCCATCCAGATTAGAGACTCCCAAGTAATATGAATATTAGACAGGGGGAGTCTATGCGATAGTTGTGATAGACCAAAGAACCATCCTTCGAACAGCTTGCAAAGTTTGAGTAGACAGATCTAGAGCAGTCAGTTAGCAGAAGTACAATCAGTTGTAGTAGTCAAGACTTCATGATAATATAGTGATAAATGGGTAATCATTATGGATAGTTTTTCAGTAGAGTCTTGGACAATATGGATGAATATGGATTCGTGAGAACACTTAGAAGGTATGGAAAGATATATGATAGTAGACAAGAACATGGATTCATAGATTGGTTCAGAGAGTGGTTCAAAGACAAAGGAACATTATCATAGTGGATGATAATTACATAGGAAATGGCTCAAACAATGCTAATGGATTCCAAATTGACAGATATTTTTTTTGGACACATGCAGTGCATACAATAGTTCACATTCAAAACAAAGTAATTATTAGAAAAAAAATGAAAAAACTTACTATGTGCTATGGAAAGGAAGCCTAACAATTGTGAAGCACTTCAGAGTATTTGGAAGAAAATGTTGCATCAAAAGAGAAGACGGAAGAATGGGAAAGTTTGACTCTCATGTGGACAAAGGAGTACTTGTTGGTTACTCAAGTACAAGGAAAGAATAAAAGTGCTACAATATGAGATTGAACAAAGTTGTGGAAAGTATCAATGTAACAATTGATGAAACAGGTGGACGAGAATCATAAGAAAAAGAAAATGAATCAATGGAACAAATTTACAAAGATGAAGAAGAAGATGAAGAAGAAGTAGAAGGGGAAGATGAAGAAGATCAGACAGAAGTAGAAGAGAAAGTTCAACAAGTTCCTCTAAAGAAACCTACCAAACGAGTACACAAAAATCATCCTTCAGATCAGATTATTAGAAACAAGGATGTAGGAGTTCAGACTAGAAGAAGAATCTATTCACCAGAACAAATGCACCTAGTAATCTTATCTACGATTGAACCAAACAGTTTTGAAGAGGCCAGTAAGGATGAATTTTGGAATAAGGCCATGGATGAAGGATTGGATCAAATAAAGAAGAATGGAACTTGGGAATTGATTCCAAGACCAAAGAATAAGAATGGGATTGGTACAAAGTGGGTTTTTGTAAATAAATTGAATGAATATGTACATGTGTTGGCACAGGGTTAGACCCAGGGTTCAATTCTTCAAAAGCACACCAACAAAACCCTAACTACCAACCCTTTTGGCAACACCTGCGAAGCAAATGAAGTCTCACCCGAGGTAGAGGCAGGGGGGTTGCATGACTCAAGTATCTACAACCTAGTTGGGACACAAATCTGTGATTACAACACTTAACAGATCACTTAGCCAACAATATGCATTAGGTTATGATTCTTATGTACATGGTAGATTAACCCTCATTACAGATTAGCGCAGTAAGAACCAAGATCTATTCCTTAAAACCTCTTAGCACATAGCATTAGCTTAGATCTAAGATTCATCATACATAAATCACTAATCAACACCATCAGATACATTTATTATATATTATAACAATTGCACTAAGAAAATAATCACATAAACAATATAAGCAACATTTCACAAAGAACATCAACACAGGATATACGTGGTTCACCCCAGTGTGGGGCTACGTCCACCAATTTATTATTCTTCTGTATTAGTCTCCTTCAATCTTCTTACATTCTCCTTCTCCTGTGCATAAAGCCACAGAGCCAACTTCACACTGGACAGGTGATCTGTGCACAACACACTAGATCCACCTTCCTGAAAATCAGGTCAAGGAACAGGTCCTTACATATTATGTCTGCACTAAGCCTCTTAAAATAACTTACACTTAGCCTTGCAAGTCTCAACAAACTGTGTGCAAAAAATCCAACAATTGTTCTCCGCATAAAGCAACCTTTACATATTATTTCTCGAATCCAACTTAGACTGACTTCGCTCTAAGTCCTTTATACTTATTTATACATTACAAAAAGGCCTAAGCATGGGAAAACCCATCAGTCGACATCCCATACTCGTTACATAAACCCTAAAATCCCAAAAATCCCGTAAAATGAGCGATATCCCTCGATCGTCACTTTGCTAGGGCCCTCCATCTTCGACCAACCTGTCGAAGTCCCAAAAATGGTCAAACATGACCAATGTTTCCTCAAAAGTTGGTCGAGGGAAAAACAGTCCCCCAACACTCACATGTGACTCATCCTGAGTCACTCTGATCTGGGAAACACTGCTTTGAAGGCCTCGATATTAGCTCGAGTTGCCTCGACTTGCTGCTTCACCAGAGCCTCCTACTCGGTGAACTCTTGAATTACTTTCTCAGTGACAGGCCCTTCCAGGCATTGTTCCACTGTCATAACTACTTGTTCCAACTGTGATCCTTATCCTTCAATTTATTCAAAAAGCGTGCAGGCTTCGTCTTGCACTGGCTAGAGCCTCTATGTCACATCCATGACTTTGCTCTAGATGGCAGTAACCTCCTGATGAAATACGTGTTGCTCCTGCGACCTCTTCATCTTCTCAACTGCAGTAAGTAGCTTCATCTGTGCTTGCACGATGGACACCTTCTTCTTTTCCTCCTCGAGCTGTGCTTCCAATTTCCTCAGCTTCGAATCTTCTACAAGGTGCTCATAGGTATGTGCACTTCGGACACTTAATTTTTTACACTCTTAAGCCAATGCCCTAATTCTTTCTATTATGCTCCTGGCAGCTTCTTCCCTCTGATCATTCACTTCTTGCAGAGTGCTAGGTACTGCTTGGATTTCTGGCGCCATTACTCTTGCTTGAATTTCTTGAATGGCCTCGGCGAGCTTCCCCACTTGTATCTCAGTTGACTCTGATTATTCCTGTGCCAAGCCCGTCACAGAGAGAAGTTCTCTATTTACTGCATCCTTGATCACAACCTTCTCTGCAAGCAGTTGGTATTTTTCTTCCTATATCTTCACATTTTGTTTCTCGTACTTTGTCTGAATTTCATTTTTCTCCTTCTGCGCAACTCGAAGTTTCTCTAAGGCCTCCTCATTTTCTTGTTGCATGGCTTCTGTAGCCTATTCCTTTTCTTCCTGGGCTCGAATAAGTTGAGCTTCCATTGCATCTATTAACCTTCGTAATTGGGTGGGCTCATCCCTCAATTTTGCATTTTTTTATGAAGAAGACGCAGTAGGCACTACGTCGCTCAAATGGATAACTTGTTGTATGTCTCTGAGCTCCTTCTCTATTATGTCATACATCGACTCCTGCTTTTCTCCATGTCTCTGCAAGATTTCTTCTGAAGCATCCTCTATGGCTGCGATGATGAGATCAACATCATCCATTGTGAGCACATTCTTCGACTAAGGCTTATTGGCATAGGCCTTCTTCCTTTTCGAAGGTTTCTTCGGGGAAACCTTCCTCTTCTGCGATGTTTCTACTCTAGTGAGTGGATCCTTTGGTGGTGTCACTTCTCTTTTTTCTTGCTTATCTCATTCTTCCCCTCCCTGCTCTTGGTTCACTTCATCTCCTCCTTCTCCCTCGGGTGAATCAAGCCTACTCTCCTCTAAGGCATTGTCCATATCGTTTCTTTCTGTGTTCTGCACTTCCTCCTTTTTCTTCTTTTTTCTTGCGCTACTCTTTCCATCATACTCAGTCTAGGTGACCAAAGGACTTCCAATGATGTTAGGGTCTGAGATTTCTGCATCTTCGACTGGTACAAGGAATTCGGTTGGCCATTCCTTAGTGATCTCTTCCATGTCTTCATCGGTCAATTTATAATAAGACTACAACTCCTCCTTACTTTCATCATTGCACGTAGTTATGTAGATGAAGTGTCGGTCTATGTGGAACTTCATTGGTGGCCTATATTGATGCAAATTATCCAGGGTCATCTGTGTAAATGCTTCAATGGCGTGCGTCAGTGGTAGGTAGTAGGTATGGAAGATAGCATTCGACTACCATTTATTTTCCATATCGTTCGTATACTACGGGGTGGTAAACCACACGACCAATGGTTTTGATGGTTCAACTTCTAGGAAGGTTGCTCCTTCCAACATTTTCCAAGTGACAAATGCGATTAAAATTAGTAACCAACTAAAATGAAACTCATAGCCTTGGTCTTGTGCTTCGCGGTGGTCCTATTCCAGCTCGTTGACAAGGTAAATCGCCCAGTTCATATGCATGCCTTTGACACACTTCCCTACGAGGTCGACTATGAACCCTATGACTTGTGTCAGACGGTTCTTTTGGACGAGGTTGCCAACTATAAGATGACAAGATAGGCGCATTGTGTCATCCTGGATGGAGGCTACCTTGTAGCCTTGCTTCCCCTTCTCTACATCACCATAGGCTTCATTTATACGATGTGTTAGAGAGCGATCTGTAGCCTTCCCTGGGTAGAACTGTTGAGGGTTCGGTCCCTGCATGCTCAGTCTAGTGATCAAGTGGATCAGTATTGGTTCCATAGTCATGTGCATGTCAAGCCATAGATACCCTCCATGGTAGCATTAAAGGAGGAGTTTAACGCAAGCATTAACCTTCTGATGTCAGCTGAAGTGGGGTATCTTCATAACGTTCAAGATCGTTGATCTCAAGATCTCCTTAATCCATAGCTAGGGAACTATCTTGGGCTTTTTACCAGTCATCTTCGCTAGGTACCTATGCGGTGTGAGCATCGCATAGTTCTTTTGGTCTCCAAGGTTGAAGTTGATGATCTTGAGAGCTGGGATCAGTCCCAACTGAGGTCCGACTGCGCGTATCCCCTTCGAGAGGTATGCTGTGATCAATGTGTACTCAAAGTCACACCAGACGTTGTCATGGCTAACTGCACCAGCCAGAGGTGGGATGTACTCCAGCAAGACCGATGAGATCTTCTTCGCGTTAACCAGATCATCATGGTGCTTTCTTCTTTTCTCAATCACGGTTCATCTAGACCGATGTGCAATCAAGGGGGATGCTTGCAATAAGCTAGTCGACGTAGCCTGTATTCCTACATACATGACTTTCTCAGCCATGAGGTTAATCAAAATTTCTTCCACATGCTTCTCTAGCGCGCTATGCTCGCCTGACACTCACACTTGTAATAAAATAAATAGGGTAGGCGACTAGACACTCAAGGTAATTGAATGAATGGCATGGTTTAGACAGCACAACGTGGTATGAAATCAATTCTCTGTTAGCTCGGATATCTCAGTTTGCAAAAAGTGGCCCCGGTGCAGCGTTCGACAGGTTAAATAAGCAACGTCATAATGGATTCCTCCAACGGGTAGGAATACCTCAATCAATACGAATCCATCCATTATGGTGTGGTATCAACGGTCCAATGGTGATCTTTCCATCAATAACTGTGTTTCTAGCCATTCTGAAGCGTCATTCTAATGGTCAGGACACCTCCAACAATCATATATCTTTGTCGTTGCAAAGTCCCATTTTGCATGGTTCTACTATTCCAACGAGGTTCAAGTTCTACAAGCCTGCCTTCTGCGAAGTCTTTTCTGGAACTTCCTGTAGTTTTTCTAACTTTTCTTTCTTCTTACTGAGCTTTCTTTCCTTCTTTCCTGTGATCTGAGTCTCTGGATTCTTGTTTCCATTTTTATTCTTATCTTCTCTTAGCGTAGTAACTTTGCATTACTGAGAGTCTTTCAAAGGGTTCAAGTGTAATACCTCTTCTCTTACTATTTCCTGAGTGGATGCACTTATTTACTGCATGGATGGGTTCTTTAATCCTTCTTGTGTTCTTTCAACTTCGAAAGCTAATTCTGTGGACCTATGTTTCTTCGACTTATCCTCTGGTTCTTTTATTAGTCACGCTATTTTTCTGGCTATGAAGTCCCTTAATTCTTGTTTTTTTTGTTCCGTAGCGTCCTCCTTTGCTTTCCTTCAGTTCTGATCTTTCTCAATCTAGGTCTTTCCTAACAAAATTTGAAAGGGGGCGATGTTCTCAACAAACTTAATGACTTCAAATTCTTCTTCAGTTGATGTTCCATGGACTATCATAGGTATATTAGTAACTCTTCCACATAGGGTTATCATATTTCCTTTAAACAATCCTATCCTTCCCACTGAAGGAACCATAGCAGGCTTTCCCAAAATTTCCCAAGTGCTTTCTGGCATAATATTCACATGTTTTTCTTCATCCAAGGTATAGTCTATGTCGAAGTCTCCTACTCTTGTTTCTATGCAGTGCTTCTTTTACAGGATCTCTGGTAAACTGATGTCTTTGTGATCATGCAGTGTTTCTTTCATCTGTAATAACATAGTCTCTAATTATTTCTGGTTCTCTAACATATCCTTAGTCCCTTGACCTTCTTCATATTTTTCTTGTCTCATGTTCATCTTTTCAACTTTGGAAATCATTCTAGGGAAATCCTCAACCTTATCACCATTAGATTTACAACACAGATAAATAGGACCTATACCAGCGCATTTCTTAGCAAGATGTCCCGATCTTCTACAATTATAACACAGTATCAATCCTATCTTTCTTTTAAATGATCCCCAACCCTTCCTGTAATGTGCACTGGGATCACCGTGTTGGATCTGCAATCTACAAAAATTATTTCTAGGTTCCTGCATCCACTTATTAGTCGAAAAATTATTTCTATGCATAGGAATAACATATCTTTCACTATCAAATTTATTCATATCAAATCTGTCTTCTAGTTGTGCCGTAGTTTTCAGACTAGGACAAAATCTATCAAGCATACCTAGATTCATACTTTCGAAGCAAACATTTCCACTTATATTACCTTTATCAGAGCACAAAGCTTTAAGATCTTACCTCTTTTCTCCAGATTAGGTTTCTTTCTTAGCACAGAGCTTCACAAGTCAAGTAGAATATTGTGCACTACAACAACAAATCTATGCATAGAGATTTATTTTTTCTTCATTTCCCAGCAATCACAATTTCAGGTCTCGACAACAGAACCATTTTTTGACCCAGGGGTAGACCCAGGGTTCAGCGCTTCAACAGTGCACCAAGAAAACCCTAACTACTGGCCCTTTCGTCAACACCTGCGAAGAAAATGAAGTCTCACCCAAGGTAGAGGCAGGGGGGTTGCAGGACTCAGGTGTCTACAATCTAGCTAGGACACAGATCTGTGATTACAACACTTAAGAGAGAACTTAGCCAAGAATATGCATTAGGTTATGATTCTTATGTACACCGCATATTAACCCTCATTATAGATTAGCGTAGTAAAAACCAAGATCTAGTCCTTAAAACCTCTCATCACAAAGAATTAGCTTAGATATAACATTCATCATACATAAATCACTAAGCAACAACATCAGATACATCTATTATATGTTATAACAACAACACTAAGCAAATAAGAACATAAACAATATAAGAAACATTGCACAAAGCACATCGAAACAGGATATACGTGGTTCAACCCAGTGTGGGGCTACGTCCACCAACTTATTATTCTTCTTTATTAGTCTCCTTAAATCTTGTTACATTCTCCTGCTCATGTGCACAAATCCACAGAGCCAACTTTGCGTTGGGTAGGTGATCTGTGCACAGTGCACTAGATCCACCTTCCTCAAAATCAGGTCAAGGCACAAGGCCTTACACATTCTGTCTGCACTAAGACTCTTACAATCACTTGCACTTAGCTTTGCAAGTCTCAACAAACAGTATGAACAAAAGCCAACAATTGTTCTCCGCACCTAGCAACCTTTACATATTCTTGCACGAATCCAACTTAGACTAACTTCTCTCTAAGTCCTATCTACTTATTTATACATTACAAAAATCCCTAAGCATGGGTAAACCCATGGGCCAACATCCCATACCCGTTACATAAACCCTAAAATCCCCAAAATCCCACGAAATGAGCAATATCCCACGATCTCCGCTTCGCTTGGGTGCTCCATCTTTGACTAGCCTATCGAAGTCCCAAAAATGGTCAAACACAACCAATGTTTCCTCAAAACTTGGTCGAGGGCCTACAACATGTTACAAGGAACAAAGATACATTGGTATGTAAAGGATACACACAGATTGAATGAATCAACTTTGAAGAGACATTTTCCCAGTTGTCAGAATGGAATCAATACGATTTCTCTTAGCTTATGCATGCTCCAAGAATATTAAAGTGTATTAGATGGACGTGAAATCATATTTTCTGAATGAGGAACTTGAAGAAGAAGTATACATTGAACAAACAGAAGTATTTCAGTTGTCAAAGAACGTAGATTATGTGTGTAAATTGAAGAAGGCCTTGTATGGTCTAAAACAAGCTCCTAGAGCATGGTACTCTAGACTGGATAAATATTTACAACAGGTCGGGTTCAGAAAAGGAAGTGCAGACAACAACCTCTACATCAAGGTAACTCAAGATGGCATTTTATTAATTGAAGTTTATGTTGATGATATTATTTTTGGAAGTATTGATGACAGGTTAAGCCAGAAATTTGCAAAGGATATGCAGAATGAATTTGAAATGTCATTACTCAGAGAACTATCCTTCTTTCTGGTTCTTTAGATACGTCAAAGAAACCAAGGAATTTTCATTGCTCAAACTAAGATATCAGATAAATGCTAAAGAGGTTCGGAATGGAAGATTTCAAACCAGTTACCACTCTTATGAAAACCAGTTGCAAGTTGAGCAAAGATGATGACTCAAAGTCTACAGACTAGAGGCAATATAGGTCAATGATTGGTAGCTTACTATATGTGACAACATCCAGACCAAATGTAATGTAGGTAGTTGGAAAAGTGGCATGATTTCAAGAAGAACCAAAGGAATCACATGTCTTAGTAGTGAAGAGGATTTTCAGATATCTCAAAGGAACAAAAGAGTTTGGATTATGGTATCCAAAAGGAAAGGATCTATCACTTATTTCCTACATAGATGCAGATTGGACAAGTTGCAAGAAACAATCATCATTATCTTTATCTACAAACGAAGCAGAGTATATTGCAGCAACAGGATGTTTTACACAAATTCTATGGATCAAACAAACTTTGACAGATATACAGGCTGAGTATGATGATCCTATTCCAATATATTGTGATAATACAAGAACCATTAGTATCTCAAAGAAATAGGTGATGCACTCCAAGACTAAGCACTTTCCAATAAAGTGTCACTTTCTACATGAATAGGTTATAGAGAACAACATCAGAGTTGAATATGTGGGAAAAAAATAAAAAGTGGCAGACATATTTACAAAACCTCTTCCACGGGAAGCCTTTGAGTATCTTCTCTAGAGACTCGGAGCAATTTCTACTCCAAAATGAATGTTTTTTAATATTTATATTATATGTCTTAGATTTACATGAGGAATCAACATAAAGAGTACAGTTCAGGTTGGGAGATTAGTTTCAGGAAGAGTTCAGTCATGGGGAGTAGCCCTAGATGGAAACATGCATTTTCCATTGATGACAGAAGGGGAGAGATTTAGCAGATGAAAAGGTAAATGCTTGGAGAAAGAGAACATAAACATGGTTCCAGGGGGAGAGATTCTAATAGGGGGAGAATTACTTCAGTATTTCATCAAAGTGTTTCCATCAATGCCAAAGGGGGATATTGTTGATTATTTGTGTTGGTTTTCATTGATTTCAACCCTTGAAGAAAGTCTGATAGCGAATTCTGGTAGCACAAAGGTTTGGGTAATGTACCCAAGTTTGTTTGATGTATAATGGTATGAGTTTTAATATATTTGAATGTAATATTATTCTAGATATATAGTACATGTCATTCCATTTCCAGTGGTATGTGGAACATCACATAACTCCTCACGGTTAGAGAGTTATGGGCATGTGAAGTTGGAGAACCCTCATGAGTCATCTAGAAGCCCCAGAAGGTCAAAGTAGTCAAAGTGGTTGCAAAGAAGAAATTGTTTAAATAATAAAGTGAAGTGATGAGTGTAATATAATTCAAAGTGGATATGAAATAAATTTAATGAATAAATTACTAAGTCGACAAGTGGTTAGAGGTGGGTTAGCCCTAAAATAAGGAAAGTGGTTTAAGATGGTTAGAAGGTAACCCCTTGAGGAAGTTACATAAAAGTATAAATACGAGGCAAGGGTCTCTCATTTAATTACACTTGAGCATATTGAATATATACAAATGAAAGAGGTAACCAAAGCATATCTAAGGTGATTTTTAGAGGGAAGGTGAAGTAAACAAGGCCGGAATTCAAAGGAGGATAAAGTCTTTTTATGATGCTTTCTAAGGTATGTTATTTACAGGTCATCTCACCACTTTCGCAATAACTTTTTTTATTACAATGATTCAGACAACAAAATATGGAGGCCGTTGAGAAAACATATCCAAGTAATTGTGATAAAAATTTCAGCTTGTGGGTCATTGTATTTTGGGAGTTACACTCCATGGAAAATAGGGTTTGTGGCTAGTCCTGAAACTAGTCTAAAACAAGTGTTTCGGGTAAAAACGTCATAACTTATTCATAAAAAAATGAAATTAAGTAATCTCAAATGTATTGGTTAAAGTACATTATGTAGTATGTTTTGTATTATTTTCAAATCTATACAACAAATATTATGTGCGAGGCCTTCTCTACAAGTTCGATCTCTAGAATAAACCAAAATTTAGCAAGGTATGACATTTTTTCTATAACTCCTTTTCTAGGAGGTTCTAAGAAGTGAAACATGGAGAAATTGTAGAAAATAAACTGAAGAACAATGTGTATTTTTTTTATACCTTTATTCGTTGCAGGTACATAGTTATGATTATTGCAAGTTAGGGTTATTGACTAATCCAAAACTAGTCATGTGAGACTAAAGTAAAATTTGATGAAAATGCTAGTCTCTTGTTAAGGAAGGTGTGCAGGTATGTGATCATATACACTAGGTTTGTTACAAAGTTACAAATCAGATTTGAATGATTAAATTGATAAGGGATTTTTGTTGAGGTTGAGGTACAGGTTGATGCATTGTTCAAGTTATTTATACAGGTTGTTTGGTGCAGGTTGATTGGTACAGGTTTATAGCAGTATATCTCACAGTGATAGTGTGACAATGGTTTCATCATTCTACTTATATTCTAGGGTGTTTGGATGGGGAAAGGATAGGAGGTTGTAGCCACCTTCTGGTTGTATATAGAGAACATAGGAGGTTGTAGCCTCCTTCTGGTTGTAGCCAGATAATTGGCGAGTTGGAGATTCCCTCGGGTTGTAGCCTAAGAAACTACGGGGTTGGAGCCTCCTTCCAGTTGCAGCTGGAAAACAAAGGAAGTTGTTTCTTCCAATGAATGTAATTCTTAAGGACATATATGAAAAAGAATTATCTGGTTTTCTCTCGCTTTGGGTTTCCACGTAAAAACATTGGTGTACTGTGTATGTGTACAATTTCTCATTTGTTCATTGTTTATTTACTGTGAAACTATTGGATGATAATGATACATTGATATAACACTTGAATTCTATGGTTAAAAAGGTTTAAATTGATCTATTATTGATTCACCCCCCCTCTTATTAATCCAACAAAGCCATGCGATTCCTTGCCTTTCCTTGCCTTTCCTTGAGTTGTTATGCCATGTCATGCCTTGCCTTTCCAAGCCATTCCATTCCATGCTATGCCATGCCTTGCCTTACCTTTCCATGCCTTTCCATACCATGTCATGTCACGCCTTTCCTTTCTTTTCCATGCCATGCTTTGGCTTTCCATGTTGTAATATCCCTCAGTCGAACCCAATTGTAAATGTAATATAAGTGTACTTAAGTTGGTGAGTTGTTTTGAAATCATTTTGTATTGCACCTTTCATGGCATTATGCGTGCAAGTACTGTGTATTAAAACGATGAAGTGTGCACATAGCAGAACACCATGCACAGTAACTAAAGTGCACGCAGTATGGGGGTCAATGAACCTGGTGTATATGATATGCATTATAGGTTGGTGAGCCAGTTATGATAAGATGGGATGCTTATGTTTTGGAATTAGGCCAGTGCACCTAGATGTTAAAGGCCAACGCGCCTATCTTGTATATGTCTCATGATTAATATAGAATACATCGTTGCACACATACTGACCACGATAAAAGAGATGGGGGACTAAACTTTACCAGTTAGGGAAAGGGAAAGCCAAAAAGGAATATTATATTAATATTTCCTTAAAACATAAAGTATGGATAATTATTTTATCCTAAGTTCTAAAGTTGGGGACAAGTGGACCAAAGTTGCTTCCAACATGACAAGTGTCAAGTTGGGGACATGCATACATATCATGGGGACTTATCTCTTTGGACATTTTTCACCATCATTCAGACAAACATCCTTACCATCATTCTCACGATCATTCTTACGATGATCTCACCCATGATTCCTTCCATCATTCAGTCTTCCAGTCAATGATTTCATGATCATTTTTCACTTCAGCAGTCAGTTATCCTTCATACATTCATTTCACTCTATCTGAGTCTGTTTCCATACCCAATTGTTTTTGGTGTACCTGGTTAGCTTGGGAGTGGGATTGTAGAAGTGGGTTTTCAGGCCCATGGGAAACTGAAGAGGCGGCTTGTCAGGACCGTGAGAAATTATCTGAGTGAGAGAATTGTTGGGGAACTGATTCCTGGAGGTGCTAAAATGCATTTACAGTGATCAGAGACTTCCTATCTGGCCTGTTGTTGAATCCCTAAAAGGGAACTGGGGCAGCCGAGGTACTGTTGAGCAGAGAAGGGGAACACTTCCTTGAGTGGGACATGCATGTGGGGAATGAGAGACTGTAGACTGTTAGTTGAGTGAGCACCTGAGATAGATTCTTTTATGTTTTCTATTAGCCTTTATCCTGGTTTGGAATCCCTTTACTCGGGTGGAGTTTAGTCCCAACTCAGGGGTGACTCACTGTTGAGAGTGAGGAATAGTGTGGTCTAAGGCTGGGAGGTTCGTGGACGGTCTGCACACAGTTTGTGACAATCCTTCCAAGATAAGTACCATTCGTGTGATAAATTTACATGTTGCATTGTTATTTACGTGCTTATGTTATAGTTTATCATATGTGTGATTATAATTGTCTATATGTTTATGGGTATTTCCCTCTATATGCTGCATGTCTGTGTTTAGTGTTATTTCAGTATGAAATTGTATATTTACAGTATGTGATTGTTTGTTTACGTTATATTTAAATCTTTCGCAAGAGTGTTGTATGTATATGTTATAATTGCATGCAGTTGAAGTGAAAATTTATGTGGCATAGCTCAGTTGAATGTTGGGTATGTTACAGTATGTTCCGCAGTGAGACAATGAAAGTGTTTCCTCATGTAGCCTGGCTCTTTGTGAGGCTGGGAATGTTGCAATTATGGTTTCAGAACTAAGTAAATCTTCTGAGGAGTGGCATGCCTGACCGGTGTGAGGCTGGGGGTGTTACAGTATGGTATCAAAGCTTCAGTTCCAACACTGAGACTAGATGGGCTGGAAAGGTTCAGTTGAAGCGAATATTCACAGAAGATAAATTTCGAAGTGGCCAAATTTTCAAGTCATAGAGTGTCCAAGGAAAATTTTGGGACCGTGCGGAAAATGTTGGCCTGCAGGTGTGTGCGGTAAATTGTGGCACCGCGTGGAAGAGTATTGTGTACGGGCACGTGCACTAAATTTACCATTGCACGGTGAGCACACACATAGTAATGTGCACATGGAGTGTGCAACATTGCAAAACACAAAGGCGATGGTTGGTGTGCACATAGTATGAGTATAAGTTATCTCGTGAAAATGTAGTCAATAGTGTGCGCAGATTATTATGCGCGGTGAGGCATATTGAACTTTGGCATGGTGCAATGCATAGGGAGAAATATGTGTGGAATATCAGTGCGTGATACCAAAACTGTGCACAGTGGATATTGGCGCAAAACACAAAAGTAGTGTGTGCAAGATATTAGCACGACGAAGAAGAAATGCATAGGGGATATAGGTGCAAGGAAGCTCGATTTACCTTGTAGTGTTGTTGTGCACGATAAATATGGGTGTACAGGTTGAATGTTTGTGCACGTGAAGTCGTTTGGAAGGCGATGAGTCTGAGTTAATAGAAAAAAGTGCATGATTTTAGAGAAAAAAGAAACACACAACTGCATCGGAGCATTATAAAATAAATTGAGAGTTGGTTGTGAAGAAATAAATCTAAGCTTACAAGAAAACCATACTTTAAAAGAAAACAAGACTCATAATACCACTCGATAGAATCTTGCAATAAACAGTCCAAAGCATGCTTCTACATTTATATAATCATATTAATCCCAAAATAACAAAAAGGAAATGATAACAGTTATCATATTATAAAAGGATAGTTTAAGAACAAGCCTATCATCTCTAGAGTCCCTTACCTATGCTACCCCCCTGTTCCAAAATTCGTTGAAATACACCTAACGTTAGTTGAGGACTCATTTCAACTTAGCGATCTCCTCCTTTAAAGAATCCAACTAGAACGGTTGATTCTCTCCAACACTTTCGGTCATTTCAGCTATGGTTTCCTTCTTCTGCCACTTGCTCCTTTTCTTCTTAGCAGCTGGCCTGTTGATGAATAAATCCTTCATAACGGGATTTGGCCTAGCTTCCAATGTAGAGTTGGTGGTAGGTTTTGTGTGAAACTTAGTCGCTACTATATGCGCGACTACCCTTTCCTCATTCGCAAGAAAGTATAGCATGTTACCCAAATGACCAATCTCACTGGATTTATCCTTGTCTATGTACCTCGGTTTGTGGATACCAAAATGCTTTTACAGAGAGTAGAAAGTTGAGAAATTTGGAGATTTCCCCATTTATGGATAAACTGATGTCTCCATACTTGAGGATTGGTAGTTATAGAATCCCAATTATGAAGCACAGACAGACTACGTACAAGTGCGTTGGGTTTCCATGCTCAGCTAATCCATTTCAAATGATTATATTTTGAGTTTGTTATATGGTGGCGTTCAGCTGACGTCATACAAATGTGAAGTACCGAATGAGTGAAATAGGGTGATCTTACTAGCAGTCGCCCGTTCCACGAGTGGTAGTTTGACATTTTGAAACACGTGATACCACGTCTTGGAGAAAGTGGTTTTGGAAAACCTCCTTTCTGCCCAGGTGTATCTCTGAAGGTACCATGTGTCTATGTTCTCAATACTTGGGTCTTATCTAGAATTGTCATGGTGATAACACTAGGAAATTAGGAGAGATAATTCTGATGTATTATGGAGCCAAAATGGTTCATATTTTTCATGATTTGTTGAATTGTTAACCTAATAAGTTTCGAGGGTTGGACGTTTTGCATAATTAACTAGATCAAATCAGATAAGTGCAGAGTTCATAGGAATGGAAGAGGCACAGGATAATTACAGTCAGCCATATGAGAGCAGAGGGATGGATGTCCATTTGGGCATTGAGGGAACAAACTCCAATGGACATGGAGAAAAAAGGAATGAAAACATGAATATGGCAGAGACCATTAAAAATTTGCAGAAGGATGTCCAAAGCCATAAGGATGATAATGAAAGGCTTATGAGAGCCAAGGAGTAGCAGGATGACTTAAACATGAAGTTATTGGAGGGCTTGAACAGAATAGAAAATAAATTGGTTAAGAAGAGTGACTCAAGCAAATCTGAAAGTCACAAGCCTTCAGATGAGAAAAGAAAATCAAGAAGTGTTAGAAAACACCACCATCATTCCCAAAGGCATTCCAATAAGAGAACAAATAGCATCTCAAGTCCATCCCCTGTCAGAAGGCATAAGAGGTATGGGGTGGATGAGCTACGAGGAGAAATGAACAAAATCAAACCTCCTACATTTGATGGTGAGCATAAGAAATATGAAGATGCAGAAACATGGTTGTTGGGCATGAGAAAGTATTTTCAGTTGCATAATTATTCTTCTCATGTAGAGGGTAGAATTGTTATTTATCAACTCAAAGGAAAGGCATCCATGTGGTGGGATCAGCTTGTGCAGGTGCAACACATTAAAGAGAAAAGTGTTACTTGGAGGGAATTCAAGAAGTATTTCGAGAAGAAATACTTGAATAAGAGATACTATGACAAGAAAATGAAAGAGTTATTTGAACTCAAGCTTGGAAGTATGACCATAGATGAATATGAGAGAAGGTTTCTAGAACAGATGAAGTATGTCTCATTCATAGAGGATGAGACAGTCAAAATTCAAATGTACTTGAGTGGATTTGCATCATTCATCAGTGAAAAAATACAATATGATGAACCCAAGACATTGGAAGAGACCATAAGGCGAGATAAATGTCTATGTGATTAGTAGAAAGCAAGGCCAGTTTTCAAAAAGTCTTGGGAAGACAAAAAGAAATTCAATATGGATCAGAGGAAGAAGGGAGCTAAGCCACCATTCTTCAGAAATAATCCAGAAGGACAGAAAACTCCTAGAGAACCTAGAACAATTGACATAGGGAGTCAAGGGCCAAGGCATCCACCTATTCAATGTTGAGTTTGTAAATGAGATCATAGGTTAAGAGATTGTCCTCACAGGAGTGAAAAAGGAAGGATTGTTCACAATGTACAACTAGCTGAAATAGTGGAGGACATGGGCAGATATGTACCAAGGATCTATGCAGCCCTGGATAACAAGAAAGTAGAGTATCAGTCCCACATGATTGAAGTGGAAGGTATGATCAACAACCAAACCATTGTTATTTTAATTGATTCAGGAGCTAGTCATAGTTATATAGACCCAAAGATGGTGGAAAGTTAGCATTTTCTAAGAAGCAAACATGGGAAATCCTGGTTGGTGCAGCTAGATACAGGAGCCAAAAGAAAATTTAATGAGATGGTTAAGTCATGCCTCATGGACATGAATGGATTGAACACCAAGGCAAATTTGAACATCTTGCCTTTAGGTTCCAATGACTATCTAATTGGGATGGATTGGTTGGACCAACATCATGCTCTCCTGGACTGTCATAAAAAAACATTCACTTGTTTGGATGAGGAAGGGAAACTAAGGAAAGTGCAGGTAATTCCCAGAACAATAACCATTAGAGAAATTTCAGCATTGCAGCTGGAGAAATGTTACAAAAAAGGATATCAAATATTTGCAGCTCATATAGAAGATACACCTAAAGACAAAGAGCCAAATTTGGAAGATTATGCAGTCCTGGAAGAATTTGAATATGTGTTCAATGAAGTACCAGGACTACTCCCAAAAAGAGACATTGATTTCTTTATAAATCTAATGCTTGGAGCAACACCAGTATCAAAGACTCTTTACAGAATGAGTACACCAAAATTGAAGGAGCTGCAAATGCATCTTAAAGAACTTCTGAAGAAGGGGTATATACGCCCAAGTGTGTCACCTTGGGGTGCCCCAATCTTGTTTGTGAAGAAGAAAGATGGAACATTATTATTGTGCATTGACTTCAAACGGTTGAATAAAGTGATTGTTAAGAACAAGTATCCTCTGCCAAGGATTGATGATCTCTTTGATCAATTGAAGGATGCAAGGATATTTTCAAAGATAGATCTCAGATCAGGATACCATCAGGTAAGGATTAAAGAATAAGATATCAGCAAGACCTCCTTCGGGACAAGGTATGGTCATAATGAGTTCACAGTGGTTCCATTTGGGTTGTCAAATGCAACAGTTGTTTTCATGTGCTTAATGAATGGTGTTTTCTGATAATATTTAGACAAGTTTGTCATTGTCTTTTTGGATGAAATTCTTATATATTCTAAGTCAGAGGAAGAGAATGAACATCATTTGAGGATGGTTTTGCAATCATTAAGGGATCATCATTTGTATGCCAAATTGAGCAAGTTCTCATTTTATCAGAAAAAAATTCATTATTTGGGGCATATTATTCCAAAGGATGGGATAACAGTGGATCCTGAGAAGATAGAATCCATTAGAGAATGGTCAGCGCCGAAGAATGAGACAGAGGTAAGATCATTCATGGGTCTTGCAGGCTACTACAGAAGATTTATTGAAGGATTCTCAAAGATTGCACACCCAATCACTTCCTTGCAAAGAAAGGGAGTGAAGTTTCAATAGACACTGGTTTGTGAAAAGAGTTTCCAACACTTGAAAGAATTATTGACAAGTGCTCCAATATTAATGATTGCAGACCCAAATGAAGACTTCATTGTATGTACAGATGCATGTAATGAAGGACTTGGTGGAGTCCTCAGTCAAAATGGTTTTGTCATATGTTATGAATCAAGGAAGTTGAAGGAGCATGAAAGAAATTATGCCACTCATGATTTAGAGTTGGCAGCCATAGTGCATGCCTTGAGGAAATGAAGACACTACCTCATGGGAAAAATGTTTGAGCTAAGAAAAGACCACAATGGTCTGAAATATTTATTTGATCAGCCAAATCTAAATGCTAGGCAGAGCAGCTGGTTAGAATTTTTAAGTGAATATGATTTTGATAAAATCATATCAAGGGGAAAGAGAATAAAGTGGTTGATGCACTCAGCAGGAGGGTACATGAACTACATTCTACAACCATTATCATGTATCAGAATAATATTAAAATCAAAATTTTGGAGGCTGCAAATGCAAATCTGCAATACAAAGAATTGGTAGCAAAGCTACAGCAGGGTAAGTTACCACAAAAGGTGGATAATTATAATTTGGGAATAGATGGAATATTGTTGCACAAGAACATAAATTTTGTTCCAAATGTCTAGGACTTGAAACGTATGATTTTGCATGAATTTCATAATGTTCCTTATGCAGAGCACACAAGATATCAGAAAATCATGGCAGCGATCAAGAGCCATTACTTTTGTCCAGGTATGAAGAGAGAGATCATTGAATACATCACTAGATGTATGGAATGATAGAAAGTTAAAGATGAGCATAGGTACCCAGCAGGGTTGTTGGAACCTTTGCCCATTCCTGAATGGAAGTGGGAAGTGGTGACAATGGATTTTATTACAATATTTCCCAGAATAGGAAATCTGCATGATTCGATCATGGTAGTGGTGTACAAGCTTACAAAATCTACCCATTTTATTGCACTGAAAACTACTCACAAGACAACAGATGTTGTTGATATTTTCATGAAGGATGTGGCATGATTGCATGGAATTCCTAAAACAATTGTGTCCGACAGAGACCCGAAATTCACCTCGAATTTTTGGAAAGGATTGTTCAAAGGATTCAGAATGAATCTGAACTTTAGTACAACTTATCATATTAAGTCTGATGGACAGACAGAGAGGGTGAACAGAGTGATAGAAGACATACTGAGAATGTATGTGATGGATAAACCATCGAAATGGGAAGACTACCTACACTTGGTAGAATTTGCTTACAACAATGGGTATCAGGCATCATTGAAGATGAGCCCATTTGAAACACTTTATGGCAGAAAGTGAAATACTCCAGTGAGATGGGATAATCCATATGATAGAACAGTAGTTGGGCCATAGTTTCTCAAGGAGATGGAGGACCAAATGATAAAAATTAAGCAGAATTTAAAAGATGCCCAAGACAGGAAGAAAAGTTATGCCGATAAGAACAGAACCCACAGAGAGTTTAAAGTGGGTGATCATGTTTTCTTGAAGGTGAAAGCTAACAAGAGTTCCCTGAAGTTGGGAAGCTATGCCAAGTTGGCATCCATATTTTGTGGGCCATTTGAAATCCTAGAGAGGATTGGCCCAATTGCTTATATGATTTCATTTCCTACATCTATGTTTGTTCATAATGTATTCCATGTATCATTTCTAAAGAAATATATACCTGATGCTAATCATGTCATTGATTGGAATGTGATTCAGGTGGAACAAGAAGGCACTTTTCAAGTGCATCCGGTGCGTGTTATGGACCAGAAAATCAAACAGCTTTGGAATCGATCCATAGGGTTTGTAAAGGTCCAATGGACCTGGTACGGTCCTGAGGATGCTACTTGGGAGCATGAGGATGCAATGCGAATAGAATAACCGCATCTTTTTGAGGATTTATGAAAACTTGTTGTATATGGGTATATGATGCACTGAGGCCAGTGCATAAATAAGGGGAGGGGATTGTAATATCCCTCGGCCAAACCCAATTGTAAATGTAATATAAGTGTACTTAAGCTGGTGAGTTGTTTTGACATCATTTTGTAATGCACCTTTCATGGCATTGTGCGCTCAAGTACCATGCAGTAAAACGATGAAGTGTGCACATAACCGGACATTGCGCGCGGTATGGGGGTCAACGAACCATGATATGTATTATAGGTTGGTGAGCCATTTATGATAAGCTGGGATGCTTATGTTTTGGAATCAGTCCAGTCCACCTAGATGTTAAGGGCCAACGCGCTTATTTTGTGTATGTCTCATGATTAATATAAAATACATCGTTGCACGCATACCGACCATGATAAAAGAGATGGGGGACTAAACTTCACCATTTTGGGAAAGGGAAATTCAAAAAGAAATATTATATTAATATTTCCTTAAAACATAAAGTATGGATAATTATTTTATCCTAAGTTCTAAAGTTGGGGACAAGTAGACCAAAGTAGCTTCCAACATGAAAAGTGTCAAGTTGGGGACATGCATACATATCGTGGGGACTTATCTCTTTGGAAATTTTTCACCATCATTTGGATGAACATCCTTACCATCATTCTCATGATCATTCTTACGATGATCTCGCCCATGATTCCTTCCATCATTCAGTCATCCAGTCAATGATTTCATGACCATTTTTCACTTCCGCAGTCGGTTATCCTTCATACATTCATTTCACTCTATCTGAGCCTGTTTCCATACTCAATTGTTGTTGGTGTACCTGGTTATCTTGGGAGCAGGATTGAATAAGCAGGTTGTCAGTGTCGTGGGACACTGAAGAGGTGGGTTGTCAGGCCTGTGAGAAATTATTTGAGTGAGAGAATTATTGGGGAACTGATTCTTGAAGGTGCTAAACTATAGTTATAGTGCTCAGAGACTTCCAGTCCGACCTGTTGTTGAATCCTTGGAAGGGAAGTGGGGCAGCCGAGGGACTGTTGAGCAGAGAAAGGGAACACTTCCTTGGGTGGGACAAGCATGTGGGGAATGAGAGACTGTAGGTTGTTAGTTGAGTGATCACCTGAGATGAAGTCTTTCATGTTTTCTATGATCCTTTAGCCTGGTTTGGAATCCCTTTACCCGGGTGGAGTTTAGTCCCAGCTCGGGGGTGACTCACTGTTGAGAGTGATGAACAATGTGGTCTAAGGCTGGGAGGTTCATGGATGGTATGCACACAGTTTGTGACAATATTTCCAAGATAAGTACCAATTATGTGATAAATTTACATTTTGCATTGTTATTTACGTGCTTATGTTACAGTTTATCATATGTGTGATTATAACTATCTGTATGTTTATGGGTATTTCCCTGTATATGTTGCATGTATGTGTTTACTATTATTTCGGTATGAAATTGTATATTTACAGGATGTGATTGATTGTTTACGTTATATGTAAAGCTTCTGCAAGAGTGTTGTATGTATATGTTATAATTGCATGCAGTTGAAGTGAAAATTTATGTGACATAGCTCGGTTGAATACTGGGTATGTTACAGTATGTTCCGCAGTGAGAGAACAAAAGTGTTCCCTCGTGTAGCTTGGCTCTTTGTAAGGATGGGAATGTTACAAAGATGGTTTCAAAGCTAAGTAAAGAATCTAAGGAGTGGAATGCTCGGCCAGTGTGAGGTCGGGGGTGTTACACATGCCATGCATTTCCTTTTGATTCCATCCTTTGCATTTCCATGCCATTCCATGGCATGCCATGCCATGCCATGCCCTTCCCTACTGTAACATGCCATTGCATTCCTTTCCATTCCATGGCATGTCACGCCTTGCCATGCCATGCATTTCCTTACATTTCCATGTCATTTCATGACATGTTTTGTCTTGTATTTCCTTGCCTTTCCTTTCCTTGCCATGCCATGCCTTGCCAAGCCATGTCGTGGCATGCCTTTCCTTTCCATGATATGTCATTGCATGTCTTTCCTTTCCATTCCATGCCATGGAATGCCTTGCATTCCCATGCCATTCCATCCCATTCCATGACAGTCCTTTCCTTGCCATGGCATGACATTCCTTTCCTTACCTTGCCATGACATTCCATTTCATGTTTTTCCTTTCCATGACATGCCTTTCCATGTTTGGCCACGTCATGTTGTGACATGCATTTCCAAGCCATACCATGCCATGCCTTGCCTTTCCATGACATGTCATTTCATTCCTTGCCATGTATTTCCTTATCATGTTAGTCCATGTCATGCAATTCCTTTCCAATCCATGCCATTGCATGCCTTTCCTTTCCATGACATGCCATTTCATTCCTTTCCTTTACAGGCCATTTCTATGCATGTCCATGTCATTCCATGCCATGCCTTGTCATTTACATGCCATTTCCATTCCTTGCCAATCCATGCCATGACATTCCATTTCCATGTCATTGCAGTTCCTTGCCAAGCCATGCCATGCTAAGCCTTGCCATGCCATGTCATGCCATTTCCATGCCTTTCCAAGCCATGCCATGGAATTCCATTTCCATGACATGCCATTTCCATGTCTTTCTGTGCCATTTTCATTCCATTTCTATTCCATTCCATGCCTTTTCCATGCCATATCTATGTCTTTCCAAGCCATGACATGGCATGCCATGCCATTACCATGCCTTTCCAAGCTAATAAATGATATTAACTAAGTTCAAACAACTCAAAGGGAAGTCCCAAACACCACAAATCAATAAGGAAGCTTTAGTTTTTATAAAACTTATTATTAAGATGTTTAACATAAGTAATATGACAAATCATACAATGCAAGGGGGATAAAAATGCAAGCATAAAATAGGGTTTAGATAACAAATGCTTTGTGAAATCGAATATGGCACATAACAACCATAAAATATTCAAGACATCAAGCCCTAAATGGATGTAAATTATGAAATAAATGTACTAAAAGGTGTCAAGGTGTATTTTAAGGGTAAAAGATGACAATTAAACCCTAGACGTCAAGCTAACAAGTCTGTAAATTGAGGGTAAGTCCTAATCTATCCATGAAATTGAGTGTTTTAGGACAAGGTTAATTCAAGAAGTATACAATATAACATGCAATATCACCACTTTGATTAAACATCTATTTAATACATTCAATAAATAACCATCAATGACTTAGAAAGAGCACTTACTAGGTAAATAAATGATCATCCATGAATTCCTAATCGTAAAATCATCCACAAAACATGAAACATTGATCTCAGGTATCTTCATAGTTGTGAAACATGGATTATCATAATTAATGGGATTTACATAGAAAGGGATGTCACCAAAGAGGTTTATGTTACATCCTTATGGTGTAGTCTCACTATACTATGATCCATAATTTCTTTTGGATTGCATGGAAAACAACATAACTTGAAGGTCTTACTGATCCATGTCCTTCCTTTCAATTCCATGCCATGCCATGCCATGCCTTACCTTTCCATGCCATGATTTTCCATGCCTTTCCTTTCCATTCCATTCCATGCCTTTCCATTCCTTGCCTTTCCATGCCATGCCATGCCTTGCCATTGAGCCTTTCCATGCCTTGCCTTGAGCCTTAGAAGTTGTTTAAGAACTTAAGAGGTCATATGTGATGGTTTCATGTTTGGACTTAGATGCCTAGAATATTAATACTTCAACTAAGGCCTAGTTTCCATCCCTCAACCATATTAAGGCCTTGAAACACATAACCAATGATCAAAACCTTGTGAGGGAACTAACATATTTCTCAAAGGTTGAGGATAACCTCCAAAAGTAATGTGTGGTTCTTTGAGGCATTGTTCATGGATCCAAATGGCTTAGAGATTTCTCTAGTACCTAAGGCATGGCCTTCATCCCTATCATTTCCATGGCCCTAAGACACATACCTCCTACTCAGAAAAACCTAATGGCACTTACATCCCCGATCATAGGCCAATGATACAGTCAAGAGGCCACATCTGATTGTTTGAGGCAACCTTCTTGGCCATAGATGGATATAAGACTCCTTTAGGGTGTAATGTTCATGTTTCCTCCTCTAGCCATGTCCAAGGCCCCAAGACCCATACCCAATACTAACAAGAACATATGTGTTATGTTTTTCATGAAAAATAATAGATATATGTTATAAAAGCTCAAATTTAACAAAGTCATACACAAATTCTTGTGGTGGCTTCAACAACCCCCCTTGAATTTTTCTTTTACAAGCAAAAGAAAAGGGGACCCCTACTAAAATTTCAATCTTATTCCCTAATCCTCTACTTCTTGAGCATAATGTTATTTCTTTGCATACTTTGATAGAGTTGGGGGGTTTAATCTTGATTGATGGTTATCTTTGATGAGTGTTTATTATTCCTTTCGGTTTGATGATTTCAAATTTATTCATGATTCTTATTTCCCTATGATGTTTTGTATACCTTTGTATGATGAAATTGATACGTTATCTCCAGACTTTGTGTTGATTCCAAAGATCTTGATGGTTCTATGTGGCTTCAAGGTTTGGTGTTTTATTGTATGTCTTGAATGAGTTTAATGTTGATTTTTTTTATTGCCTAACTCGTTTTTTTGCATCCTCTTGCGAACATGCTACGCTTAATATCTTAAACTTTTACACCGTTGCATGTAGGTATTAATCTTATATTTTGAACTCTGAGTCTAAATTACCTAATTGTTGATCATTCTTTTGACTTAAGACTTGGCACATGCAGTTTCAAGACATTCATTTACAACCACCATGTTATCGTTGAATAAACCTAACACTCACTTCTAAATTGACTTAAAGGAAGGGAATATACTATTTATAGTATCAGAAAGTTTTATTTTGATCGCACAGTTGATATCACTCTTTTTCTTTCCAGGAGCAAGTTTGCAGGGAAACTTCATTTGCATGACTGCTCCATCCTTGAGAGGCATGTGGGGAAATATTTTGATCCTTGTCCACAACCTTGACCTCGATTCTTGTCAGGCTTCTCCTTATTGGGAAGTGGAGTACCTTGGCTTGCAATATCCTTGAGGTTTGAATCCCCCAAGGCTGCCAGATCTACCTTTCACATGATCTTGTCCCTAAACCTGTTCAGACTGATTTATATTGATTCCTTTCCATCTTACCTCTCATCAAAACCTAGGAATAAGGCCCATTCATACTCTTGATTGTGAATCCTTGTAATGTCACCACCTGTCACCTATTAGATATTTGTCACATGCATGGTGGTCTGATGTGAGGACATTTTCCTCAACATGATCTATTCTCACTCCTCATGATATGATTATGTCTACCCTCTAATATGTGCATATTGAGTGGATTCTCTTGTGATATACATCTGGTTGGAGTCGATGTCATGTTTCCACTCGTCACTATTTGTGATGTTAAATCATCTTGCGAAGTGTCATATACCTCACCTCCATCGTTTTCCTTTGTTGCAACTCAATCGCCACATCCTTCATCGTTATGTTCCCTTGCTCCTTTCCATAGTTCATGGTTTTGTAAATCCTACCTTATACACATTTTTTCTAAATTATAACCCCTAAATGTGGAGCCCTGAGAGGACATGGAACTTAGACTTGTGTAATTTAAGCTTAGTTTTCTAACTTGTAATTTAATTTAATTTAATTTTTCTTTATTTTTTAAATATTTTTATATATATTCTTTTTTATTTTATGTATTTTATTTTTATTTTTAATTTATTTATTTTTGTAAATTATTTATTTTCAAATAGTTTTACAAAACCATATGGTATTTTCCATAGTTTTTATCATAGTTTTTACCTTAAATTTACTTATGGGAAAAAAATTTCACCTTAAATATTTTACATGGAGTATTTATTTTTTATAGGGATAAACTAAATTGTATTAAACAAACAAATCATTTGTTATTATTTTCACTAAGACCTAATATGTAATATATACATTTTTATATATATTCAGTTTAATTCTAATTTTTATTATTTTCATTTTATTTTTTTTCTTTTTTTAATTCTAATTTATTTCTTCTTTTTTCTACTATGTCCTAACTTGTATATACATTTTTAACCTTTTTATTCCCTCTTACCACCAATACCTAACCTATTATCCCATGTCCATCCCTACTGGCCGTTACATATGATTAATAATATTTCCATGAGAAATGAACGATGAAGCCATGAATCATTAATTTTAGGAAGTATTTCCTATTTTTTAAGGATATTCTTCCCTCAGAATGACATGGGAATTATATTAATGGGAATTAAAAATTTAATGTCAAATGGTTCAAAACTTTAATATAATATGATATGATATAATATAATATAATTATATTGCCCCGCATGGGGTGACAGCTGGAGAAGGAGTGACATTTGGCTTCTACTTGAGCCGAGGTTTAAATGAGAGAGCCCATCCATTTAACACCATCCCTACGGATGCAGGGTAGCCATTATCATTCTGCGATGGGAGGTCTCGTCGAGCGAGCGAACATTAACGACGCCGACGAGTGCATTGGTAAATTCGGTCATGAGGTTTTGCATTTGGATTATTGGTTTTTTGGTTTTTCGCCCATGGTTCTGCTCTGGGTTTGGAGAAACTGGTGTTGCTCGGCGTGTCTTGTCCCCTGGTACACTAGTCTTCTGTGGAGTTTTGTTGTTGGTGCAACCGCTCTCACTCCGCTTCAGCCTGTGTGCAAGTCTGGGAGAAAGTTTAGCCTGTGTGTATCCGCTCTCATTCCGCTTCAGCCTGTGTGCACATCTGGGAGAAAGTTTAGCAACATGCCAAGGAAAAGGGGGGTGCCTCGACGGGGTTTGAATTGGTATGCCCACAAGGAACAGCGGCAGTGCAGGGAGCAACTCGAGCGTGCTCTGGTAATTGCCACTTCGATGCTAAGGCAAAAGGCTTGAGCTGAGGAGAAGGCCCTGCTCTCTTCCATTGCAGAGCAGGAAACCGGCTGCAGCAACCTGGGTTCTGTCAATTTGGAGGAGCAAGTGATCTCGGGCTGCATCGTCGAGGAGGACTTAACGCTGGAGGACCTGTCGACCATGGCAGAGCCAAGCGAC
>JZKD02S1636526.1:467464-490658 GCA_000966675.3 Picea glauca
CAGTATTTTTCCAACAGATATATGACAGTAGACAAGAACATGGATTCATATATTGGTTCAGAGAGTGGTTCAGAGACAAAGGAACATTATCATAATGGATGATAATTACATAGGAAATGGCTCGAACAATGCTAATGGATTCCAAATTGACAAATATTTTTTTTGGACACATGCAGTGCATACAATAGTTCACATTCAAAACAAAGCAATTCTTAGAAAAAAAAATGACAAAACTTACTACGTGCTATGGAAAGGAAGCCTAACAATTGTGAAGCACTTTAGAGTATTTGGAAGAAAATGGTGCATCAAAAGAGAATATGGAAGAATGGGAAAGTTTGACTCTCATGTGGACAAAGGAGTACTTGTTGGTTACTCAAGTACAAGGAAAGAATAAAAGTGTTACAATATGAGATTGAACAAAGTTGTGGAAAGTATCAATGTAACAATTGATGAAACAGGTGGACGAGAATCATAGGAAGAAGAAAATGAATCAATGGAACAACTTTACAAAGATGAAGAAGAAGATGAAGAAGAAGTAGAAGGGGAAGATGAAGAAGATCAAACAGAAGTAGAAGAGAAAGTTCAACAAGTTCCTCTAAAGAAACCTAGCAAACGAGTACACAAAAATCATCCTTCAGATCAGATTATTAGAAACAAGGATGTAGGAGTTTAGACTAGAAGAAGAATCTATTCACCAGAACAAATGCACCTAGTAATCTTATCTACGATTGAACCAAACAGTTTTGAAGAGGCCAGTAAGGATGAATTCTGGAATAAGGCCATGGATGAAGGATTGGATCAAATAAAGAAGAATGGAACTTGGGAATTGGTTCCAAGACCAAAGAATAAGAATGTGATTGGTACAAAGTGGGTTTTTGTAAATAAATTGAATGAATATGTACATGTGTTGGCACAGGGTCAGACCCAGGGTTCAATTCTTCAAAAGCGCACCAACAAAACCCTAACTACCAACCCTTTTGGCAACACCTGCGAAGCAGATGAAGTCTCACCCGAGGTAGAGGCAGAGGGTTTGCATGACTCAAGTATCTACAACCTAGTTGGGACACAAATCTGTGATTGCAACACTTAACAGAGCACTTAGCCAACAATATGCATTAGGTTATGATTCTTATGTACATCGTAGATTAACCCTCATTACATATTAGCACAGTAAGAACCAAGATCTAGTCCTTAAAACCTCTTAGCACATATCATTAGCTTAGATCTAAGATTCATCATACATAAATAACTAATCAACACGATCAGATACATTTATTATATGTTATAACAACTGCACTAAGAAAATAATCACATAAACAATATAAGCAACATTGCATAAAGAACATCAACACAGGATATACGTGGTTCACCCTAGTGTGGGGCTACATCCACCAACTTATTATTCTTCTTTATTAGTCTCCTTCAATCTTGTTACATTCTCCTTCTCCTGTGCATAAATCCACAGAGCCAACTTCGCACTAGACAGGTGATCTGTGCACAACACACTAGATCCACCTTCCTGAAAAATCAGGTCAAGGAACAGGTCCTTACAAATTATGTCTGCACTAAGCCTCTTAAAATAACTTGCACTTAGCCTTGCAAGTCTCAACAAACAGTGTGCACAAAATCCAACAATTGGTCTCTGCATAAAGAAACCTTTACATATTATTTCTCGAAGCCAACTTAGACTGACTTCGCTCTAAGTCCTATATACTTATTTATACATTACAAAAAGGCCTAAGCATGGGTAAACCCATCGATCGACATCCCATACCCATTAGATAAACCCTAAAAGCCCAAAAAGCTCGTAAAATGAGCGATATCCCGCGTTCGCTACTTTGCCAGGGCCCTCCATCTTCGACTAGCCTGTCGAAGTCCCAAAAATGGTCAAACATGACCAATGTTTCCTAAAAAGTTGGTCGAGGGAAAAACAATCCCCCAACACTCACATGTGACTCGTCCTAAGTCACTCTAATCTGGGAAACACTGCTTCAAAGGCCTCGATCTTAGCTCGCGTTGCCTCAACTTGCTGCTTTGCCAGAGCCTCCTGCTCGGTGAACTCCTGAATTACTTTCTCAGTGACAGGCCCTTCCAGGCGTTGTTCCACTGTCGTAACTACTTGTTCCAACTATGATCCTTATCCTTCAATTTATTCAAAAAGCGTGCAGGCTTCATCCTGCACTGGCTAGATCCTCTGTGTCACCTCCATGACTTTGCTCTAGATGGCAGTAACCTCCTGATGAACTGTGTGTTGCTCCTATGACCTCTTCATCTTCTCAACTACAGTAAGTAACTTCATCTGTGCTTGCATGATGGAAACCTTGTTCTTCGCCTCCTCGAGCTGTGCTTCCAATTTCCTCAGCTTCAGATCTTCTACAAGGTGCTCATAGGTATGTGCACTTCGGGCACTTAATTGTTTACACTCTTAATCCAATGCCCTAATTCTTTCTATTATGCTCCTGGCATCTTCTTCTCTCTGATCACGCACTTCTTGCAGAGTGCTAGGTACTGCTTGGATTTCTAGCGCCATTACTCTTGCTTGAAGGTGTTGAATGGCCTCGACGAGATTCCCCACTTGTATCTTAGTTGACTCTGATTATTCCTGTGCCAATCCCATCACAGAGAGAAGTTCTCTATTTACTGCATCCTTGATCACAACCTTCTCTGCAAGCAGTTGGTATTTTTCTTCCTATATCTTTGCATTGTGTTTCTCGTACTTCGTCTAAATTTCATTTTTCTCCTTCTGCACAACTTGAAGTTTCTCTAAGGCCTCCTCATTTTCTTGTTGCATGGCTTCTGTAGCCTATTCCTTTTTTTCCTGGGCTCGACTAAGTTGAGCCTCCATTGCATCTGTTAACCTTCGCAATTGGGTGGGCTCATCCCCCAATTCTACATTTTTTGATGAAGAAGGTGCAGTAGGCACTGCGCCGCTCAAATGGATAACTTGTTGTATGTCTCTGAGCTCCTTCTCTATTATGTCATACATCGACTCCTGCTTTTCTCCATGTCTCTACAAGATTTCTTCTGAAGCATCCTCTATGGCTGCGATGATGAGATCAACATCATCCATTGTGAGCACATTCTTCGACTAAGGCTTATTGGCGTAGGCCTTCTTCCTTTTCTAAGGTTTCTTCGGGGAAACCTTCCTCTTCTGCGATGTTTCTACTCTAGTGAGTGGATCCTTTGGTGGTGTCACTTCTCTTTTTTCTTGCTTATCTCGTTCTTCCCCTCCCTCCTCTTGGTTCACTTCATCTCCTCCTTCTCCCTCGGGTGAATCAGGCCTACTCTCCTCTAAGGCGTTGTCCATATCATTTCTTTCTATGTTATGCACTTCCTCCTTTTTCTTCTTTTTTCTTGTGCTACTCTTTCCATCATACTTAGTCCGGGTGACCAAAGGACTTCCAATGATGTCAGGGTCTGAGATTTATGGATCTTCGGCCGATACAAGGAATTCGGTTGGCCATTCCTTAGTGATCTCTTCCATGTCTTCATCGGTCAATTTATAATAAGACTGCAACTCCTCCTTACTTTCATCATTGCACATAGTTATGTAGATGAAGTGTCAGTCTGTGTGGAACTTCATTGGTGGTCTGTATTGATGCAAATTATCTGGGGTCATCTGTGTAAATGCTTCAATGGCGTGTGTCAATTGTAGGTAGTATGTATGGAAGACAGCATTCAACTACCAATTCTTTTCCATATCATTCGTATACCACAGGGTGGCGAACCACGCGACCAATGGTTTTGATGGTTCAACTTCTGGGAAGGTTGCTCCTTCCGACATTTTCCAGGTGACAAATGCGATTAAAATTAGTAACCAACTAAAATGAAACTCATAGCCTTGGTCTTGTGCTTCGCGGTGGTCCTGTTCCAACTTGTTGACAAGGTAAATCGCCCAGTTCATCTGCATGCCTTCAACACACTTCCCTATGAGGTCGAATATGAACCCTGTGACTTGTGTCAGACGGTTCTTTCGGACGAGCTTGCTAGCTATAAGATGACAAGATAGGCGCATTGTGTCATCCTGGATGGAGGCTACCTTGTAGCCTTGCTTCCCCTTCTCTACATCGCCATAGGCTTCCTTTATACGATGTGTTATAGAGCGATCTGCAGCCTTCCCTGGGTAGAACTGTTGAGGGTTCGGTCCCTGCATGCTCAGTCTAGTGATCAAGTGGATCAGTGTTGGTTCCATAGTCACGCACATGTCAAGCCACATATACCCTCCATGGTAGCATGAAAGGAGGAGTTTAATGCAAGTGTTAACCTCTTGATGTCAGCCGAAGTGGGGCATCTTTATAACGTTCAAGATTGTCGATCTCAAGATCTCCTTAATCCATAGCTAGGGAACTATCTTGGGCTTTTTCCCAGTCATCTTCGCTAGGTACCTATGCGGTGCGAGCATCGCATAGTTCTTTTGGTCTCCAAGGTTGAAGTCGATGATCTTGAGAGCTGGGATCAGTCCCAACTGAGGTTCGACTGCGCGTATCCCCTTCGGGAGGTATGCAGTAATCAATGTGTACTCAAAGTCACACCAGACTTTGTCATGGCTAACTGCACCAGCCAGAGGTGGGATGTACTTCGGCAAGATCGACGAGATATTCTTCGCATTAGCCAAATCATCCTGGTGCTTTCCTCTTTTCTCAGTCGCGGTTCATCTAGACTGATGTGCAGTCGAGGGGGATGCTTGCAATAAGCCAGTCGACGTAGCCTGTATTCCTATAGACATGAATTTATCAGCCATGAGGTCAATCAAAATTTCTTCCACAGACTTCTCTAGCACGCTATTCTTGCCCAACACTCACACTTGTAATAAAATAAATAGGGTAGGCGACTCGACACTCAAGGTAATCGAATGAATGGCACGGTCTAGACAACACAACGCGGTATGAAATCAATTCTCTGTTAGCTCGGATATTTCAGTTTGCAAAAAGTGGTCCCAGGGCAGCGTCCGACAGGTTAAATAAGCAACGTCATAATGGATTCCTCCAACAGGTAGGAATGCCTCGATCAATATGAATCCATCCGTTATGGCGTGTTATCAACGGTCCAATGGTGATATTTCCATCAATAAATGTGTTTCTATCCATTCTGAAGCATCATTCTAATGATCGGGACACCTCCAACAATCATATATCTTTGTCATTGCGAAGTCCCATTCTGCATGGTTCTGCTATTCCAACGAGGTTCAAGTTCTACAAGCCTGCCTTCTGCGAAGTCTTTTCTGGAACTTCCTACAGTTTTTCTAAATTTTCTTTCTTCTTACTGATCTTTCTTTCCTTCTTTCCTGTGATCTGAGTCTCTGGATTCATGTTTCCATTCTTATTCTTATCTTCTCTTAGCGTAGTAACTTTTCATTACTGAGAGTCTTTACAAGGGTTCAAGTGTAATACCTCTTCTCTTACTATTTCCTGAGTGGATGCACTTATTTACTGCATGGATGGGTTCTTTAATCCTTCTTGTGTTGTTTCAACTTCGAAAGCTAATTCTATGGACCCTTATTGCTTCGACTTATCCTCTGGTTCTTCTATTAGTCACGTTATTTTTCTGGCTATGAAGTCCCTTAATTCTTGTTTTTTTTGTTCCGTAGCTTCGTCCTTTGCTTTCCTTCAGTTCTGATCTTTCTCAATCTACGTCTTTCCTAACAAAATTTGAAAGGGGTCGATCTTCTCAACAAAGTTAACGACTTCAAATTCTTCTTCAGTGGATGTTCCATGGACTATCATAGGTATATTAGTAACTCTTCCACATAGGGTTATCATATTTCCTTTAAACAATCCTATCCTTCCCAATGAAGGAACCATAACAGACTTTCCCAAAATTTCCCAAGTGCTTTCTGGCATAATATTCACATGTTTTTCTTCATTCGAGGTATAGTCTATGTCGAAGTCTCCTACTCTTGTTTCTATGCACTGCTTCTCTTTCAGGATCTCTGGTAAACTGATGTCTCTGTGATCATGCAGTGTGTCTTTCATCTGTAATAACATAGTCTCTGATTATTTCTGGTTCTCTAACATATCCTTAGTCCCTTGACCTTCTTCATAGTTTTCTTGTCTCATGTTCATCTTTTCAACTTTGGAAATCATTCTAGGGAAATCCTCAACCTTATCACCATTAGATTTACAACACAGACAAATAGGACCTATACCAGCACATTCCTTAGCAAGATGTCCTGATCTTCTACAATTATAACACAGTGTCAATCCTCTCTTTCTTTTAAATGATCCCCAACCCTTCCTGTAATGTGCACTGGGATCACCGTGTTGGATCTACAATCTACAAAAATTATTTCTAGGTTACTGCATCCACTTGTTAGTCAAAAAATTATTTCTATGCATAGGAATAACATATATTTCACTATCAAATTTATTCATATCAAATCTTTCTTCTAGTTGTGCCCTAGTTTTCAAAATAGGACAAAATCTATCAAACATACCTATATTCATACTTTCGAAGCAAACATTTCCACTTATATTACCTTTATCAGAGCACAAAGCTTTAAGATCTTACCTCTTTTCTCCATATTAGGTTTCTTTCTTAGCACAGAGCTTCACAAGTCAAGTAGAATATTGTGCGCTACAACAAAAAATCTATGCATAGAGATTTCTTTTTTCTTCATTTTCTAGCAATCACAATTTCAGGTCTCGACAACAGAACCATTTTTTGACCTAGGGGCAAACCCAGGGTTCAGCGCTTCAACAGTGCACCCAAAAAACCTTAACTACCGTCCCTTTCGTCAACACCTGCGAAGCAAATGAAGAATCACCCAAGGTAGAGGTAGGGGGGTTGCAGGACTCAGGTGTCTACAACCTAGCTGGGACACAGATCTGTGATTACAACACTTAAGAGAGAACTTAGCCAACAATATGCATTAGGTTATGATTCTTATGTACACCGCATATTAACCCTCATTATAGATTAGTGTAGTAACAACCAAGATCTAGTCCTTAAAACCTCTCATCACAAAGAATTATCTCAGATATAACATTCATCATACATAAATCACTAAGCAACAACATCAGATACATCTATTATATGTTATAACAACAACACTAAGCAAATAAGCACATAAACAATATAAGCAAAATTGCACAAAGCACATTGAAACAGGATATACGTGGTTCAACCCAGTGTGGGGATACGTCCACCAACTTCTTATTCTTTTTTATTAGTCTCCTTAAATCTTGTTACATTCTCCTGCTCATGTGCACAAAGCCACAGAGCCCACTTTGCGTTGGGTAGGTAATCTCTGCATAGTGCACTAGATCCACCTTCCTGAAAATCAGGTCAAGGCACAGGGCCTTACACATTCTGTCTGCACTAAGCCTCTTACAATCACTTTCACTTAGCTTTGCAAGTCTCAACAAACAGTATGAACAAAAGCCAACAATTGTTCTCCGCACCTAGCAACCTTTACATATTCTTGCACGAATCCAACTTAGACTAACTTCTCTCTAAGTCCTATCTACTTATTTATACATTACAAAAATCCCTAAGCATGGGTAAACCCATGGGCCAACATCCCATACCCGTTACATAAACCCTAAAATCCCCAAAATCCCACGAAATGAGCAATATCCCACGATCTCCGCTTCGCTTGGGTGCTCCATCTTTGACTAGCCTATCGAAGTCCCAAAAATGGTCAAACACAACCAATGTTTCCTCAAAACTTGGTCGAGGGCCTACAACATGTTACAAGGAACAAAGATACATTGGTATGTAAAGGATACACACAGATTGAATGAATCAACTTTGAAGAGACATTTTCCCAGTTGTCAGAATGGAATCAATACGATTTCTCTTAGCTTATGCATGCTCCAAGAATATTAAAGTGTATTAGATGGACGTGAAATCATATTTTCTGAATGAGGAACTTGAAGAAGAAGTATACATTGAACAAACAGAAGTATTTCAGTTGTCAAAGAACGTAGATTATGTGTGTAAATTGAAGAAGGCCTTGTATGGTCTAAAACAAGCTCCTAGAGCATGGTACTCTAGACTGGATAAATATTTACAACAGGTCGGGTTCAGAAAAGGAAGTGCAGACAACAACCTCTACATCAAGGTAACTCAAGATGGCATTTTATTAATTGAAGTTTATGTTGATGATATTATTTTTGGAAGTATTGATGACAGGTTAAGCCAGAAATTTGCAAACGATATGTAGAATGAATTTGAAATGTCATTACTTAGAGAACTATCCTTCTTTCTAGTTCTTTAGATACGTCAAAGAAATTGAGGAATTTTCATCGCTCAAACTAAGTATATCAGATAAATGCTAAAGAGGTTCGGAATGTAAGATTTCAAACCAGTTACCACTCCTATGAAAACCAGTTGCAAGTTGAGAAAAGATGATGATTCAAAGTCTACAGACTAGAGGCAATATAGGTCAATGATTGGTAGCTTACTATATGTGACAACATCCAGACCAGATGTAATGTAGGTAGTTGGAAAAGTGGCACGATTTCAAGAAGAACCAAAGGAATCACATGTCTTAGCAGTGAAGAGGATTTTCAGATATCTCAAAGGAACAAAAGAGTTTAGATTATGGTATCCAAAAGGAATGGATCTATCACTTATTTCCTACACAGATGCAGATTGGACAAGTTGCAAGAAACAATTATCATTATCTTTATCTACAAACGAAGAAAAGTATATTGCAGCAGCAGGATGTTTTACACAGATTCTATGGATCAAACAAACTCTGACAGATATGCAGGTTGAGTATGATGATCCTATTCCAATATATTGTGATAATACAAGAACCATTAGTATCTCAAAGAAATAGGTGATGCACTCCAAGACTAAGCACATTCCAATAAAGTATCACTTTCTACAGGAATAGGTTGCAGAGAACAACATCAGAGTTGAATATGTGGGAAAAAAATAACAAGTGGCAGACATATTTACAAAACCTCTTCCACGAGAAGCCTTTGAGTATCTTCTCTAGAGACTCAGAGTAATTTCTACTCCAAAATGAATGATTTTTAATGTTTATCTTATATGTCTTAGATTTACATGAGGAAGCACCATAAAGAGTACAGTTCAGGTTGGGAGATCAGTTTTAGGAAGAGTTCAGTCATGGGGAGTAGCCCTAGATGGAAACATGCATTTTCCATTGATGACAAAAAGGGAGAGATTTAGCAGATGAAAAGGTAAATGCTTGGAGAAAGAGAACATAAGCATGGTTCCAGGGGGAGATATGGTAATAGGGGGAGAATTACTTCAGTATTTCATCAGATTGTTTCCATCAATGCCAAAGGGGGATATTGTTGATTATTTGTGTTGGTTTTCATTGATTTCAACCCTTGAAGAAAGTCTGATAGCGAATTCGAGTAGCACAAAGGTTTGGGTAATGTACCCAAGTTTGTTTGATGTATAATGGTATGAGTTTTAATATATTTGAAGGTAATATTATTCTAGATATATAGTACATGTCATTCCATTTCCATTGGTATGTGGAACTTCACATAACTCCTCGCGGTTAGAGAGTTATGGGCATGTGAAGTTGGAGAACCCTCATGAGTCATCTAGAAGCCCCAGAAGATCAAAGTAGTCAAAGTGGTTGCAAAGAAGAAATTGTTTAAATAATAAAGTGAAGTGATGAGTGTAATATAATTCAAAGTGGATAAAAAATAAATTATTTAAATAATAAATTTAATGGATAAATTACTAAGTCGACAAGTGGTTAGAGGTGGGTTAGCCCTAAAATAAGGAAAGTGGTTTAAGATGGTTAGAAGGTAACCCCTTGAGGAAGTTACATAAAAGTATAAATGCGAGGCAAGGGTCTCTCATTTAATTACACTTGAGCATATTGAATATCTACAAGTGACAGAGGTAACCAAAGCATATCTAAGGTAATTTTCAGAGGGAAGGTGAAGTAAACAAGGCCAGAATTCAAAGGAGGATAAAGTCTTTTTATGATGTTTTCTAAGGTATGTTATTTAAAGGCAATAACTTTTTTTATTACAATGATTCAGACAACAAAATATGGAGGTCGTTGAGAAAACATATCCAAGTAATTGTGATAAAAAATTCAGCTTGTGGGTCATTGTATTTTGGGAGTTACACTCCGTGGAAAATAGGGTTTGTGGCTAGTCCTGAAACTAGTCTAAAACAAGTGTTTCGGGTAAAAATGTCATAACTTATTCATAAAAAAATGAAATTAAGTAATCTCAAATGTATTGGTTAAAGTACATTATGTATTATGTTTTGTATTATTTTCAAATCTATACAACAAATATTATGTGCGAGGCATTCTCTACAAGTTCGATCTCTAGAATAAACCAAAATTTAGCAAGGTATGCCATTTTTTCTATAACTCCTTTTCTGGGAGGTTCTAAGAAGTGAAACATGGAGAAATTGTAGAAAATAAACTGAATAACATTGTGTATTGTTTTTATACCTTTATTCATTGCAGGTACATAGTCATGATTATTGCAAGTTAGGGTTGTTGACTAATCTAAAACTAGTCATGTGAGACTAAAGTAAAATTTGATGAAAATGCTAGTCTCTTGTTAAGGAAGGTGTGCAGGTATGTGATCATATACACTAGGTTTGTTACAAAGTTACAAATCAGATTTGAATGATTAAATTGATAAGGGATTTTTGTTGAGGTTGAGGTACAGGTTGATGCATTGTTCAGGTTATTTGTACAGATTGTTTGGTGCAGGTTGATTGGTACAGGTTTATAGTAGTATATCTCACAGTGATAGTGTGACAATGGTTTCATCATTCTACTTATATTCCAGGGTGTTTGTATGGGGCAAGTATAGGTGGTTGTAGCCACCTTTCGGTTGTATCTAGAGAACATAGGGGGTTGTAGCCTCCTTCTGGTTGTAGCCAGATAATTGGTGAGTTGGAGCTTCCCTCAGGTTGTAGCCTGAGAAACTAGGGGGTTGGAGCCTCCTTCCAGTTGCAGCTGGAAAACAAAGGAAGTTGTTTCCTCCAATGAATGTAATTATTAAAGATATATATGAAAAAGAATTATGTGGTTTTCTCTCGCTTTGGGTTTCCACGTAAAAACATCGGTGTACTGTGTATGTGTATAATTTCTCATTTGTTCATTGTTTATTTACTATGAAACTATTGGATGATAATGATACATTGATATAACACTTGCATTCTATAGTTAAAAAGGTTTAAATTGATCTATTATTGATTCACCCCCCCTCTTATTAATCCAACAAAGCCATGCGATTCCTTGCCTTTCCTTTCCCTGCCTTGAGTTGTTATGCCATGTCATGCCTTGCCTTTCCAAGCCATTCCATGCCATGCCATCCCTTGCCTTACCTTGCCATGCCTTTCCATGCCATGTCATGTCATGCCTTTCCTTTCCTTTCCATGCCATGCTTTGGCTTTCCATGTTGTAATATCCATCAGTCGAACCCAATTGTAAATGTAATATAAGTGTACTTAAGCTGGTGAGTTGTTTTGACATCATTTTGTAATGCACCTTTCATGGCATTATGCACGCAAGTAATGCGTAGTAAAACAATGAAGTGTGCACATAGTAGGACACCACATGCAGTAACTAAACTGCACGCAGTATGGGGGTCAATGAACCTCGTGTATATGATATGCATTATAGGTTGGTGAGCCAGTTATGATAAGATGGGATGCTTATGTTTTGGAATTAGGCCAGTGCACCTAGATGTTAAAGGCCAACATGTCTATCTTGTATATGTCTTATGATTAATATAAAATACATCGTTGCGCACATACCGACCATGATAAAAGAGATGGGGGACTAAAATTTACCAGTTAGGGAAAGGGAAAGCCAAAAAGGAATATAATATTAATATTTCCTTAAAACATAAAGTATGGATAATTATTTTATCCTAAGTTCTAAAGTTGGGGACAAGTGGACCAAAGTTGCTTCCAACATGACGAGTGTCAAGTTGGGGGCATGCATACATATCGTGGGGACTTAGCTCTTTGGACATTTTTCACCATCATTGGGACAAACATCCTTACCATCATTCTCACGATCATTCTTATGATGATCTCGCCCATGATTCCTTCCATCATTCAGTCATCCAGTCAATGATTTCATGACCATTTTTCACTTCAGCAGTCAGTTATCCTTCATACATTCATTTCACTCTATCTGAGCCTGTTTCCATACCCAATTGTTTTTGGTGTACCTGGTTAGCTTGGGAGCGGGATTGTAGAAGTGGGTTTTCAGGCCCAAGGGAAACTGAAGAGGCGGGATGTCAGGACCGTGAGAAATTATCTGAGCTAGAGAATTGTTGGGGAACTGATTCCTGGAGGTGCTAAAATGCATCTACAGTGATCAGATACTTCCTATCCGGCCTGTTGCTGAATCCCTAAAAGGGAACTGGGGCAACCGAGGGACTGTTGAGTAGAGAAGGGGAACACTTCCTTGGGTGGGACAGGCATGTGGGGAATGATAGACTGTAGACTGTTAGTTGAGTGAGCACCTGAGATAGATTATTTTATGTTTTCTATTAGCCTTTATCCTGGTTTGGAATCCCTTTACTCGGGTGGAGTTTAGTCCCAACTCAAGGGTGACTCACTGTTGAGAGTGATGAATAGTGTGGTCTAAGGCTGGAAGGTTCGTGGACGGTCTGCACAGAGTTGGTGACAATATTTCCAAGATAAGTACCAATCGTGTGATAAATTTACATGTTGCATTTTTATTTACATGCTTATGTTACAGTTTATCATATGTGTGATTATAATTGTCTATATGTTTATGGGTATTTCCCTCTATATGCTGCATGTTTGTTTTTAATGTTATTTCAGTATGAAATTGTATACTTACAGGATGTGATTGTTTGTTTACGTTATATTTAAATCTTTCGCAAGAGTGTTGTATGTATATGTTATAATTGCATGCAGTTGAAGTGAAAATTTGTGGCATAGCTTAGTTGAATACTGGGTATGTTACAATATGTTCCGCAGCGAGACAATGAAAGTGTTTCCTCGTGTAACCTGGCTCTTTGTGAGGCTGGGAATGTTACAAATACGGTTTCGGAACTAAGTAAAGCATCTGAGGAGTGGCATGCCTGACCGGTGTGAGGCCGGGGGTGTTACAGTATGGTATCAGAGCTTCAGTTCCAACACTGAGACTAGATGGGCTGGAAAGGTTCCATTGAAGCGAATATTCACAGAAGATAAATTTTGAAGTGGCCAAATTTTCAATTCATAGAGCGTCCAAGGAAAATTTTGGGACCGTGCGGAAAATGTTGGCCTGCAGGTGTGCGCGGTAAATTGTGGCACCGCACAGAAGAGTATTGTGTATGGGCACGCGCACTGAATTTACCATTGCACGGTGAGCACACACATAGTAATGTGCACATGGAGTGTGCAACATTGCAAAACACAGAGGCGTTGGTTGGTGTGCACATAGTATGAGTATAAGTTATCTCGCGAAAATGTAGTCAATAGTGTGCGCAGATTATTATGCGCGGTGAGGCATATTGAACTTCGGCATGGTGCAATGCATAGGGAGAAATATGTGTGGAATATCAGTGCACGATACAAAAACTGTGCGTAGTGGATATTGGCGCACAAAGCAAAAGTAGTGTGCACAAGCTATTAGCGCGACGGAGAAGAAATGCATAGGGGATATAGATGCGAGGAAGCACGATTTACCTTGTAGTGTTGTTGTGCACGATAAATATGGGTGTACAGATAGAATGTTTGTGCGCATGAAGTCATTTGGAAGGTGACGAGTCTGAGTTAATAGAAAAAACTGCATGATTTTAGAGGAAAAAGAAACACACAACTGCATCAGAGCATTATAAAATAAATTGAGAGTTGGTTGTGAAGAAATAAATCTAACCTTACAAGAAAACCATACTTTAAAAGAAAACAAGACTCATAATACCACTCAATAGAATCTTGCAATAAACAGTCCAAAGTATGCTTCTACATTTATATAATCGTATTAATCCCAAAATTACAAAAAGGGAATGATAACAATTATTATATTATAAAAGGACAGTTTAAGAACAAGCCTATCATCTCTGGAGTCCCTCACCTATGCTACCCCCCTGTTCCAAAATTCATTGAAATACACCTAACGTTAGTTGAGGACTCATTTCAACTTAGCGATCTCCTCCTTTAAAGAATCCAACTAGAACGGTTGATTCTCTCCAACACTTTCGGTCGTTTCAGCTATGGTTTCCTTCTTCTGCCGCTTGCTCCTTTCTTCTTAGCAGCTGGCCTGTTGATGAATAAATCCTTCATAATGGGATTCGGCCTAGCTTCCAATGTAGAGTCGGTGGCAGGTTTTGTGAGAAACTTAGTCGCTACTATATGCGCGACTACCCTTTCCTCCTTATTCGCAAGAAAGTATAGCATGTTACCCGAATGACCAATCTCACTGGATTTTTCCTTGTCCATGTACCTCAGTTTGTGGATACCAAAATGCTTTTACAGAGAGTAGAAAGTTGAGAAATTTGGAGATTTCCCCGTTTATGGATAAACTGATGTCTCCATACTTGAGGATTGTTAGTTATAGAATCCCAATTATGAAGCACAGGCAGACTACGTACAAGGGCGTTGGGTTGCCATGCTCAGCTAATCCATTTCAAATGATTATCTTTTGAGTTTGTTATATGGTGGCGTTTAGCTGACATCATACAAATGTGAAGTAATGAATGAGTGAAATGGGTTGATCTTACTAGCAGTCGCCCGTTCCACGAGTGGTAGTTTGACATTTTGAAACACGTGATACCGCGTCTTGGCAAAAGTGGTTTTGGAAAACCTCCTTTCTGCCCAGGTGTATCTCTGAAGGCACCATGTGTCTATGTTCTCAATACTTGGGTCTTATCTAGAATTGTCATGGTGATAACACCAGGAAATTAGGAGAGATAATTTTGATGTATATATGGAGCCAAAATGGTTCATATTTTTCATGATTTGTTGAATTGTTAACCTAATAAGTTTCGATGGTTGGAAGTTTTTCATAATTAACAACAACTAGATCAAATCAGATAAGTGCAGAGTCCATAGGAATGGAAGAGGCACGGGATAATTACAGTCAGCCATATGAGAGCAGAGGGATGGATGTCCATTTGGGCATTGAGGGAACAAACTCCAATGGACATGGAGAAAAAAGGAATGAAAAAATGAATATGGCAGAGACCATTAAAAATTTGCAGAAGGATGTCCAAAGCCATAAGGCTGATAATGAAAGGCTTATGAGAGCTAAGGAGTAGCAGGATGACTTAAACATGAAGTTATTGGAGGGATTGAACAGAATAGAAAATAAATTGGTTAAGAAGAGTGACTCAAGCAAATCTGAAAGTCACAAACCTTCGGATGAGAAAAGAAAAGAAAGAAGTGTTAGCAAACACCACCATCATTCCCAAAGGCATTCCAATAAGAGAAAAAATAGCAGCTCAAGTCCATCCCCTGTCAGAAGGCATAAGAGGTATGGGGTGGATGAGCTACAAGGAGAAATGAACAAAATCAAACCTCCTACATTTGATGGTGAGCACAAGAAATATGAAGATGCAGAAACATGGTTGTTGGGCATGAGAAAGTATTTTCAGTTGCATAATTATTCTTCTCATGTAGAGGGTAGAATTTCTATTTATCAACTCAAAGGAAAGGCATCCATGTGGTGGGATCAGCTTGTGCAGGTGCAACACATTAAAGAGAAAAGTGTTACTTGGAGGGAATTCAAGAAGTATTTCGAGAAGAAATACTTGACTAAGAGATACTATGACAAGAAAATGAAAGAGTTATTTGAACTCAAGCTTGGAAGTATGACCATAGATGAATATGAGAGAAGGTTTCTAGAACAGATGAAGTATGTCTCATTCATCTAGGATGAGACAGTCAAAATTCAAATGTATTTGAGTGGATTTGCATCATTCATCAGTGAAAAAATACAGTATGATGAACCCAAGACATTGGAAGAGACCATAAGGCGAGATAAATGTCTATGTGATTAGCAGAAAGCAAGGCCAATTTTCGAAAAGTCTTGGGAAGAAAAAAAGAAATTCAATATGGATCAGAGGAAGAAGGGAGCTAAGCCACCATTCTTCAGAAATAATCCACAAGGACAGAAAACTCCTAAAGAACCTAGAACGATTGATATAGGGATTCAAGGGCCAAAGCATCCACCTATTCAATGTTGGGGTTGTAAATGAGATCATAGGTTCAGAGATTGTCCTCAAAGGAGTGAAAAAGGAAGGGTTGTTCACAATGTTCAACCAACTGAAACTGTGGAGGACATGGGCAGATATGTGCCACGGATCTATGCATCCCTGGATAACAAGAAGGTAGAGTATCAGTCCCACATGATTGAAGTGGAAGGTATGATCAACAACCAAACCATTGTTATTTTAATTGATTCAGGAGCTATTCATAGTTATATATACCCAAATATGGTGGAAAGTTAGCATTTTCCAAGAAGCAAACATGGGAAATCCTGGTTGGTGTAGCTGGCTATAGGAGCCAAAAGAAAAGTTAATGAGATGGTCAAGTCATGCCTCATGGACATGAATGGATTGAACACCAAGGCAGATTTGAACATCTTGCCTTTAGGTTCCTATGACTATCTAATTGGGATGGATTGGTTGGACCAACATCATGCTCTCCTGGACTGTCATAAAAAAACATTCACTTGTTTGGATGAGGAAGGGAAACTAAGGAAAGTGTAGGTAATTCCCAGAACAGTAACCATTAGAGAAATTTCAGCATTGCAGCTGAAGAAATGTTACAGAAAAGGATATCAAATATTTGCAACTCATATAGAAGATACACCTAAAGATAAGGAGCCAAATTTGGAAGATTATGCAGTCCTGGAAGAATTTGAATATGTGCTCAATGAAGTACCAGGACTACTCCCAAAAAGAGACATTGATTTCTCTATAAATCTAATGCCTGGAGCAACATAAGTATCAAAGACTCCTTACAGAATGAGTACACCAGAATTGAAGGAGTTGTAAATGCATCTTAAAGAACTTCTGAAGAAGGGGTATATATGACCAAGTGTGTCACCTTGGGGTGCCTCAGTCTTGTTTGTGAAGAAGAAAGATGCAACATTATTATTTTGCATTGACTTCAGACAGTTGAATAAAGTGACTATTAAGAACAAGTATCCTCTGCCAAGGATTGATGATCTCTTTGATCAATTGAAGGATGCAAGGATATTTTCAAAGATAGATCTCAGATCAGGATACCATCAGGTAAGGATTAAAGAAGAAGATATCAGCAAGACCTCCTTCAGGACAAGGTATGGTCATTATGAGTTCACAGTGGTTCCATTTGGGTTGTCAAATGCAACAGTTGTTTTCATGTGCTTAATGAATGGTGTTTTCCGATAATATTTAGACAAGTTTGTCATTGTCTTTTTGGATGAAATTCTTATATATTCTAAGTCAGAGGAAGAGAATAAAAATCATTTGAGGATGGTTTTGCAATCATTAAGGGATCATCAGTTGTATGCCAAATTGAGCAAGTTCTCATTTTATCATAAACAAATTCATTATTTGGGGCATATCATTCCAAAGGATGGGATAACAGTGGATCCTGAGAAGATAGAAGCCATTAGAGAATGGTGGGCGCTGAAGAATGCAATAGAGGTGAGATCATTCATGGGTCTTGCAGGCTAATACAGAATAATTATTGAAGGATTCTCAAAGATTGCACACCCAATCACTTCCTTGCAAAGAAAGGGAGTGAAGTTTCAGTAGACACTGGTTTGCGAAAAGAGTTTCCAACACTTGAAACAATTATTGACAAGTGCTCCAATATTAACCATTGCAGACCCAAATGAATACTTCATTGTATGCAAAGATGCATGTAATGACGGACTTGGTGGAGTCCTTAGTCAAAATGGTTTTGTCATATGTTATGAATCAAGGAAGTTGAAGGAGCATGAAAGAAATTATGCCACTCATGATTTAGAGTTGGCAGCCATAGTGCATGCCTTGAGGAAATGAAGACACTACCTCATGGGGAAAATGTTTGAGCTAAGAACAGACCACAATGGTCTGAAATATTTATTTGATCATCCAAATCTAAATGCTAGGCAGAGCAGCTGGTTAGAATTTTTAAGCAAATATGACTTTGATATAAATCATATCAAGGGGAAAGAGAATAAAGTGGTTGATGCACTCAGTAGGAGGGTACATGAACTACATTCTACAACCATTATCATGTATCAGACTAATATTAAAATCAAAATTCTGGAAGATGCAAATGCAGATCTGGAATACCGAGAATTGGTAGCAAAGCTATAGAAGGGTAAGTTACCACAAAAGGTGGATAATTATAATTTGGGAATAGATGGAATATTGTTGCACAAGAACAAAATTTTTGTTCCAAATGTCCAGTACTTGAAACGTATGATTTTGCATGAAATGCATAATGTTCCTTATGTAGAGCACACAAGATATCAGAAAATCATGGCGGCGATCAAGAGCCATTACTTTTGTCCAGGTATGAAGAGAGAGATTGTTGAATACATCACTAGATGTATGGAATGATAGAAAGTTAAAGCTGAGCATAGGCACCCAGCAAGGTTGTTGCAACCTTTTCTCATTTCTGAATGGAAGTGGGAAGCGGTGACAATGGATTTTATTACGGTATTGCCCAGAATAGGAAATCTGCATGATTCGATCATGGTAGTGGTGGACAAGCTTACAAAATCTACCCATTTTATTGCACTAAAAACTACTCACAAGACAACAGATGTTGTTGATATTTTCATGAAGGATGTGGCATGATTGCATGGCATTCCTAAAACAATTGTGTCCGACAGAGACCCAAAATTCACCTCAAATTTTTGGAAAGGATTGTTCAAAGGATTCAGAACGAATCTGAACTTTAGTACAACTTATCATAGTAAGTCTGATGGACAGACAGAGAGGGTGAACAGAGTGATAGAAGACATACTGAGAATGTATGTGATTGATAAACCATATAAATGGGAAGACTACCTACACTTGGTAGAATTTTCTTACAACAATGGGTATCAGGCATCATTGAAGATGAGCCCATTTGAAGCACTTTATGGCAGAAAGTGAAATACTCCAGTGAGATGGGATAATCCATCTGATAGGACAGTAGTTGGGCCATAGTTTCTCAAGGAGATGGAGGACCAAATGATAAAAATCAAGCAGAATTTAAAAGATGCCCAAGACAGGCAGAAAAGTTATGCCGATAAGAACAGAACCCACAGAGAATTTAAAGTGGGTGATCATGTTTTCTTGAAGGTGAAAGCTAACAAGAGTTCCCTGAAGTTGGGAAGCTACGCCAAGTTGGCATCCATATTTTGTGGGCCATTTGAAATCCTAGAGAGGATTGGCCCAATTGCTTATATGATTTCATTTCCTTCATCTATGTATGTTCATAATGTATTCCATGTATCATTTCTAAAGAAATATATACCTGATGCTAATCATGTCATTGATTGGAATGTGATTCAGGTGGAACAAGAAGGCACTTTTCAAGTGAATCCGGTGCACGTTATGGACCATAAAATCAAACAACTTTGGAATCGAGCCATAGGGCTTGTAAAGGTCCAATGGACCTGGTACGGTCCTGAGGATGCTACTTGGGAGCATGAGGATGCAATGCGAACAGAATACCCGCATCTTTTTTAGGATTTATAAAAACTTGTTGTATATGGGTATATGATGCACTGAGACCAGTGCATAAATAAGGGGAGGGGATTGTAATATCCCTCGGTCGAACGCAATTGTAAATGTAATATAAGTGTACTTAAGATGGTGAGTTGTTTTGACATCATTTTGTAATGCACCTTTCATGGCATTGTGCACGCAAGTACCATGCAGTAAAATGATGAAGTGTGCACATAACCAGACATTGTGTGCAGTATGGGGGTCAATGAACCTCGTGCATATGATATGTATTATAGGTTGGTGAGCCATTTATGATAAGTTGGGATGCTTATGTTTTGGAATTAGGCCATTCCACCTAGATGTTAAAGGCCGGTGCGCCTATTTTGTGTATGTCTCATGATTAATATAAAATACATCGCTGCACACATACCAACCACGATAAAAGAGATGGGGGGCTAAACTTCACCAGTTTGGGAAAGGGAAATCCAAAAAGGAATATTATATTAATATTTCCTTAAAACATAAAGTATGGATAATTATTTTATCCTAAGTTGTAAAGTTGGGGACAAGTAGACCAAAGTAGCTTCCAACATGAAAAGTGTCACGTTGGAGACATGCATACATATCGTGGGGACTTATCTCTTTGGAAATTTTTCACCATCATTCGCATGATCATTCTTACGATGATCTCGCCCATGATTCCTTCCATCATTCAGTCATCCAGTCAATGATTTCATGACCATTTTTCACTTTCGTAGTCGGTTATCCTTCATGCATTCATTTCACTCTATCTGAGCCTGTTTCCATACTCAATTGTTGTTGGTGTACCTGGTTATCTTGGGAGCGGGATTGAATAAGCAGGTTGTCAGTGTCGTGGGAAAATTAAGAGGCGAGTTGTCAGGCCTGTGAAAAATTATTTGAGTGAGAGAATTGTTGGGGAACTGATTCTTGAAGGTGCTAAACTGTAGCTATAGTGCTCAGAGACTTCCGGTCCGGCCTGTTGCTGAATCCTTGGAAGGGAAGTGGGGCAGCCGAGGGACTGTTGAGCAGAGAAAGGGAACACTTCCTTGGGTGGGACAAGCATGTGGGGAATGAGAGACTGTAGGTTGTTAGTTGAGTGATCACCTGAGATGAAGTCTTTCATGTTTTCTATGATCCTTTAGCCTGGTTTGGAATCCCTTTACCCGGGTGGAGTTTAGTCCCAGCTCGGGGGTGACTCACTGTTGAGAGTGATGAACAATGTGGTCTAAGGCTGGGAGGTTCATGGATGGTATGCACACAGTTTGTGACAATATTTCCAAGATAAGTACCAATTATGTGATAAATTTACATTTTGCATTGTTATTTACGTGCTTATGTTACAGTTTATCATATGTGTGATTATAACTATCTGTATGTTTATGGGTATTTCCCTGTATATGTTGCATGTATGTGTTTACTATTATTTCGGTATGAAATTGTATATTTACAGGATGTGATTGATTGTTTACGTTATATGTAAAGCTTCTGCAAGAGTGTTGTATGTATATGTTATAATTGCATGCAGTTGAAGTGAAAATTTATGTGACATAGCTCGGTTGAATACTGGGTATGTTACAGTATGTTCCGCAGTGAGAGAACAAAAGTGTTCCCTCGTGTAGCTTGGCTCTTTGTAAGGATGGGAATGTTACAAAGATGGTTTCAAAGCTAAGTAAAGAATCTAAGGAGTGGAATGCTCGGCCAGTGTGAGGTCGGGGGTGTTACACATGCCATGCATTTCCTTTTGATTCCATCCTTTGCATTTCCATGCCATTCCATGGCATGCCATGCCATGCCATGCCCTTCCCTACTGTAACATGCCATTGCATTCCTTTCCATTCCATGGCATGTCACGCCTTGCCATGCCATGCATTTCCTTACATTTCCATGTCATTTCATGACATGTTTTGTCTTGTATTTCCTTGCCTTTCCTTTCCTTGCCATGCCATGCCTTGCCAAGCCATGTCGTGGCATGCCTTTCCTTTCCATGATATGTCATTGCATGTCTTTCCTTTCCATTCCATGCCATGGAATGCCTTGCATTCCCATGCCATTCCATCCCATTCCATGACAGTCCTTTCCTTGCCATGGCATGACATTCCTTTCCTTACCTTGCCATGACATTCCATTTCATGTTTTTCCTTTCCATGACATGCCTTTCCATGTTTGGCCACGTCATGTTGTGACATGCATTTCCAAGCCATACCATGCCATGCCTTGCCTTTCCATGACATGTCATTTCATTCCTTGCCATGTATTTCCTTATCATGTTAGTCCATGTCATGCAATTCCTTTCCAATCCATGCCATTGCATGCCTTTCCTTTCCATGACATGCCATTTCATTCCTTTCCTTTACAGGCCATTTCTATGCATGTCCATGTCATTCCATGCCATGCCTTGTCATTTACATGCCATTTCCATTCCTTGCCAATCCATGCCATGACATTCCATTTCCATGTCATTGCAGTTCCTTGCCAAGCCATGCCATGCTAAGCCTTGCCATGCCATGTCATGCCATTTCCATGCCTTTCCAAGCCATGCCATGGAATTCCATTTCCATGACATGCCATTTCCATGTCTTTCTGTGCCATTTTCATTCCATTTCTATTCCATTCCATGCCTTTTCCATGCCATATCTATGTCTTTCCAAGCCATGACATGGCATGCCATGCCATTACCATGCCTTTCCAAGCTAATAAATGATATTAACTAAGTTCAAACAACTCAAAGGGAAGTCCCAAACACCACAAATCAATAAGGAAGCTTTAGTTTTTATAAAACTTATTATTAAGATGTTTAACATAAGTAATATGACAAATCATACAATGCAAGGGGGATAAAAATGCAAGCATAAAATAGGGTTTAGATAACAAATGCTTTGTGAAATGGAATATGGCACATAACAACCATAAAATATTCAAGACATCAAGCCCTAAATGGATGTAAATTATGAAATAAATGTACTAAAAGGTGTCAAGGTGTATTTTAAGGGTAAACGATGATAATTAAACCCTAGACGTCAAGCTAACAAGTCTGTAAATTGAGGGTAAGTCCTAATCTATCCATGAAATTGAGTGTTTTGAGACAAGGTTAATTCAAGAAGAATACAATATAACATGCAATATCACCACTCTGATTAAACATCTATTTAATACATTCAATAAATAACCATCAATGACTTAGAAAGAGCACTTACTAGGTAAATAAATGATATGTTTGTGTGCGTTGGAGAAGGTGAGTATTATAATATTATTTTTATTCATGGGAACGAGCTTCGAGCTTGGAGAAGGTGAGTGAAGTGATCGTGGGGAAATCCATATCGTCAGGACTCACTGGAAACACCAGACCTCATCTACGAAAACCCCAACGACGACAACCAAGGCTTGAATACCTTTCCTTTAAAATATTATTTTTATATTTTCCTTTGGAGAACGTGCAACCCTTTTGATATATTATTTAATACTATTATTATTTTTTAAAGTCATGCATTATATTATTGTTATATTATTAAGAGTTTGAAGTATTGCGTCATTGGGAATGTGAAGGGCATCGTCAAAGCGTGTCAGGGGTTTGGAGTGAGGTATGAGTTGGGATATGCATGCATCAT
>JZKD02S1636526.1:490814-510158 GCA_000966675.3 Picea glauca
TTTTTCATAAGTAAGAGAAGTAAAGCATCATGAATGGGCCTAATAGTTAAAAACATGTGTTTCTTCTTTAGAGGTCATAGGTTCAAAGTAGGGTAATTATTATTATTTTATTAGTTTTAATTTCGGTAACATTTATTTTTTACATTAGTGGGGTAATTAGATTAGCTTAATTTTAATTTTCTTTCTAAATTAGGGGTAATTTTTTTTAACTTTATTTTAAATTTTGTTAACTATGTAGATTAATGTAAATGATTTTGTTATTTTATTTTTCTAATTTAAAAAGAAAAGAAAAAAGAAGGAAAAATAGCTAAAATTATGCAGCTAGCCACAGGTCCCATGCCCCCCAGGTTCTTAGTCAAACTATCTGATGCAAACCCCCTACGGGCTCGCGCAACCTCCTAATCTAGGATCTTCTCTCTCAGGAATTGAATTAGCTCTCGGGATCCCACAGACCCCTGGCTTTACTTCACCCACAGGCTTCTCTTCTAACGGGTGTGAAATCCAACTCTGCGAGGGTCCTTTTTATCCTAGCGGCTCGTGCATGTGACCACAACTTAGGACCAAACATTTAGCCAAAGGGATTGTTCGATGCTCCGGGACTCCGGGCTTCGGAGTTCCTCCATTCCAACCTCCAATAACAAACTTCTCCTGAATAGCCAAACCGCCGAACTCTCGAAGAGTTCATGGATCAACAGTCCACACTCCTCCTCTAGATAAACGGTCTATGTTTACTCTAGACTCCGGGACTCCAGACGAAGTCACTCCAACCAACTCTATGCTCAAATGTGTCGGAGTCTTTACCAGTCGAATTCGGTCATAAAGCAATTTAACTGGTAGGCATAGGTTTTACCCTATCCTTCCAATTCTCCAATGTTAAAGTTAAGACTTTGATCGGACGGTAGATGAGAATTCATCTCCTTTGCATGATCTATAACTGACAACAACTTTGGGGCTCTAGGCTTCGGTACTTTTCCACACCACACAACCATCACCCAAAATCACTCGAAGTGTCGAATTTCTAATAACTCGGAGATCTACGGCTCACACTTACAAATCAATTGATGGTTGAGATTAACTATGGGCTTCAGAGCTTCGAGTTCCCTGTCTTCTGACAAAAAAAACTAAATTCTATGAATTGTTGAAGTGGCGAATTCTGAAGGACTTCAGTACTTAACAACCACGCTCATCAAAATAAGGATTTCCCCACTTGGTCGAGTTTCTCCATGGAACCTTACACTCTCTATCCCTCCTAAGATTTCGTTCACTTTTAAGAAGTGAACTCTTGCGCACACTTGCACTTAACTCCTAAGCTTTGACCCTTAAAACTATATGGGTCGACACACTCCTTGTGTTAACTCTCCTAAGCTTGGGACTTTTGAAAGTCATCTATGCAGTCCTTGTGCTTTCTCTATGCATAATCACTCTACCTCTCATGAGCTTCTAAACCCGAAAAAGGGGTGGCCTCCGCACACTTTGTGTTGGAACTATTCACTCCTTGCACTAATATTTTCGAAATAGAAACAATTGAAACTTATAACAAAATCGAGAACGCATTCAATAAAACATTACATTGCACACTCATAGATAGAGAGAACAACACAATATCTATTCAGTTTCAGAAAAATGAACAAGTTCACAATCCTGGAATTTTGAGATTAATTTTCTTCTTCTATATTTCTTCAACAACAATTTCAAGAACCTTCAGCAGCCTCCTCTAGGCATATATTACATTGATCTATACATGAAGGGGCTTCTCAAGCCTTCCCTCCAGACTATTCTAGTGCTTTCACATCTAAATAAAGACAATCTTATCACTAAAATTATTACAGTAAATGTACATTTGCATATGAGTCGATGCTCAATATATGTACAATCTACCGTCATTAAAGACAAATACAACTTTTCGGAAGTACATATAATGACTCTAGTCTTTTGATATCATGGGATATTTAATTACAAAGGTTTCAAAATTAAAGTTTTGTGTCTCCTTGGAATCCATACTAGTTAATACGTCTTGCGTTGTGTGTTGACTCGTCTTCCACCACGACTCATTAAATGATGGCGGTGATGCCCCTGCATCATACTCCTCTGGACAAAATATTCATGGACTAAGGTCCATGAGATCCCAAATTCCTTTCCATGCTTTTGATCTTCTGCTTCAGTCAACCAACTGGCATCTTCTACTGGATGATCCTTCCATTTAAACAAGTATTCATAATAAATCTTCCTCCTGGTTCTTTTAGCAATCCTCTAAACTAAAATATTTTCCATCTGGAGCTTCTTTGGTATGGGAGTATATTGCATCCATTGGAACTCCTCCTGGTCATATGCTTCTCCTGTTCCATCTATCCTATAAGGATATAAGTCTGTTACATTAAATATTAGTGAAATTCCAATGTCCTCTGGCAACTCAATCTCATAACCATTCGCAACAAATTTTCTAAGAATTTTACAAGGCCCTATCTTTTCCGGCTTTAGTTTATTATATTTTCCCTGTGGGAATATTTCTTTCCTCAGATATGCTAGTACTTGGTCTCCAACTTCAAATTTTACTTCTCTCCTTTTCTGATCTACTCTATCCTTGTATCTATGGTTGTTATTCTACAGCTAGTCTTTGATCAGTTCATGCAATTTCTGCATTTCTGCAACGAAGTCTTCTGCTCCCGCACTCTGAAATTCAACTTGTCCCAAATCTCTCAATTCATAAATTCCTCTGTGGTGCATTCCATATATTATATGGAATGGGATCTTACTAGTACTCTTGTTTGGTGAATCATTATATGCAAATTTTGCTTGAGGCAAAACTTGATCCCACTAACTATGATGCTTAGTCACTAAGCTTCTCAACAAATTCCCTAATCTTTTATTCACTACCTTAGTCTGTCCATATGTCTAAGGTGATATGATGAGCTAAAAGAAAAATGTGTACTCAGTTTCTTCCACAAAGTAGTGTTCCACGAGTTTTGTATCTCTGTCTGAGACTATGCTCCTAGGAAATCCATGCAATCTCTCAATATCCTTGAAAAACAAATTTTCTATGTGAGTAGCATCACTCATTTTGTGACAAGGTATAAAATGTGACATCTTTGAAAATATGTCAACAATCACAAAGATTGAATCATTTCCCCTCTGGGTTCTTGGCAATCCCAAAAAAAAATCCATACTTATAGCATCCCATGGCTTGTTTGGAATAGGCAATGGTTGGTATAACCCTATGTTTTGTTGTCTTCCTTTTGCATATTGGGAAATTATGCATTTGTCCACAAATTTATTCACATCATACTTCATGCCTAGCCAATAGTATGAAGAAATTATTTTTTCATATGTTTTATCATCTCCAAAATTTCCATCCAATCCTCCACTATGTTTCTCCTTCAACAATTTGTCCCTCATCGAACATATCGAAATACACAACTAACTCCCTTTGAACAACAAGCCTTCCTGGATCAGATACTCCATCCACGGGCTTTTATCCCTCATCAAAGGATTTTCACAAGCTTCATAAGCCTCCATGAAATTTGTGTCTCCTTTGTACATTTCCTTGAGGTGTTCAGACCCCAAAGTATCCACATGTAATTCTCGGAAGATCAAACATCTCCTGCTCAAAGAATATGCAAGTTTGTTAGCACTCCCACTAATATGTTTAATGACAAAATTAAAATTTTGCATGAATTCTACCCATTTGGCATGTCTCTAATTAAACTTTTATTGTCTAGTTATAAGCTACAAAGCATGATTATCAGTATATAAAATAAACTCTTTCGGTATAAGATAATGTCTCGCTTTTTCAAAGCTTGAATTATAGAATAAAATTCTTTATCATAAGTTAAATATTTTATCTTAGCATCATTCAACTTCTCACTAAAATAAGAAACATGCTTATCATCTTGACTTAAAACTGCACCAATGGCCACTCCACTTGCATCACATTTGACTTGGAAAGTCTTCCTAAATTCTGATAGAATTAAGATAGGTTGTTTTGTTATCTTCTCCGTTAACAGTCTAAATCCTTTCTCAACTTCTTTTTTCCAGTCAAAAGATCCATTTTATTTCTTTATAGTATCCAATATAGGTGCACAAATGCTGCTAAAATTCCTTATGAACTTTCTGTAAAAAAATGCTAACCCATGGAAACTTCTTACTTCAAACACACTTCTTGGAGAAGGCCACTCTTTTATAGCCCTCACCTTCTCTGGATCCATCTTCAATTCATTTGAAGAGATTACAAACCCTAGATACACAAGTTCTGTCTTCATAGAATAATAATTCTTCAAATTTACCAACAAATTTCCTTGTTGCAATCTCCTCAACACCATCCTCAAGTTTCTCAAATGTTCCTCCTTAGTTTTACTGTAAACTAGGATATCATCCAAATAAACAATCACAAATTTTCCAATAACATATTTGAGTACTTCATTCATTAATCTCATGAATGTACTTGGGGAATTGGTTAATCCAAACGACATAACAAGACACTCATACAATCCTTCATTTGTTTTGAATGTTGTTTTCCATTCATCCCCTTCTCTCATTCTTATCTGATGATAACCAATTTTCAAGTCTTTATTGGAAAAATAACTAGCTACACTCAAAAAATCCATCAAATCATCCATTCTGGGTAAAGGAAATCTATACTTGATGGTTATCTTGTTGATAGTTATAGAATCTGCGCACATTCTCCAACCTCCGTCCTTCTTTGGACTCAACACAGATGGTATTTCACATGGACTAAGACTTTCTCTGGTCAACCCTTTATCCAACAACTCTTGGTCCTAGTCCTTGACCTCTTCATTCTCCTAAGGCGTCAACCTATATGCTTCTTTATTTGGAAAACTTGCTCCCAGAATAAGTTCAATACGGTGACCAATACTCCTGATGGGAGGTAAAATATGAGGCAACTCATCAACCACAATGTCAAAAAACGCCTCCAACAATTCCTGAATTTCAACAGGTAAATCATCCATGGAAGTATTTGTAAGGATAGCTCTCATCTTACCTATAATAAGAAGTTGCACTTCCTGATCTCTCTTGACTTCCTTCAAGATATCCTTCCCACTCATGAGAAGTATACTCATACTAGTCTCCTCTTTGACTCATTTATCTTCCAATGATAACAACATATGTATACACCCATTCTTATCAAGGGTATAGATATTATTTCTCCCATCATGTATGAAATTTATGTCATATTTCCATGGCCTCCCTAATAGAACATTACAAACATCCATAGGTATGACATCACATAAAACTTCATCCTTATAACTAACAATATTAAATTCAACTTTTCATTGTTTACTTACCATTACTTGATGTTCTTTTTGAAACCTTGACACTCTGTACGGAATCAAATGTGTTATCGTCTCCAACTTTAGATTTTCCACCATCTCCATGCATATTAAATTATAAGTTCCCCCACTAACTATGATCGCCTTGCATACTCTATCTTTCCACTTGCAAGCAGTTCTGGACAGACTCGTTCTTTGTACTAGCTCTTGCACCTATTTTTATGGCTTCACAAGGACTTTCTTCATCATGATTGATCTTCCTTCTTCTGTAGTTTCTTCTTTTGCCTCTATTCCTACAATATTCTGTTGAGCCTCAGAAATGTGAGTTTCTCTAAAACCTATAATTTTGTTTTCAAGACATTCCCAATACATGTGTCATATCTTCCCACAAGCATAACACTTAATCTCTCCTCCTCTGCCTCTTCCTCTAACTTTTGGAAAATTTATCCTTCCTATAGAGTATCCTCCTCTAGAACCTCCTCCTATGGCTATATGATTTCCAGAACTACTAGCTTCTTCCCTTGGTTTCTAGAACTTTTCTCTAGTGGTTCCTTTCCCTCTGGTCGGATTTTTTCCCCTGTTCTTCTAGCTCTGCTTTCTTGCCAATTTTTCTTCTTCCTTCAAGGCTACATGATAAGCATCCTCTACAATCCTCATTGTCACTAGACTAATTTCATCTTGGATCTCATACATCAATCCATTAATATACCTAGAAACTTTATCTTCATCATTTTCCCTATGTCCTGCTCTTATATTCATCTTCTAGAATTCTTTAGTATATTTTTTCACTGACAAACCTTTCTGTCTCAGATTATGCAACCTTATGAATAGATTCATTGATAATACTTGGTTATGAATTTATCCTTAATCTTAGCTACCATTATATCCCAACTATTAATCTTGGACTTACCTTTTCTCTGTCTATCATCCTGCAACTCGTCCCACCATAAAGTTGCATGTCCTTTCAACTTGGTCACAACATGCTTTACTTTCTTCTCATCATCAATATCCTCATAATAAAAATACTTGTCTAAAGAACTTATCTAATCAAGAAACTCTTCTACATTCAAACTACCTTCATACACCGGGACTTCCATATTTGATATGGTTCCTAGCTTGACAACAACTCTCAACAATCGCTCCTATGTTGCTTCTTCCCCTACAACTTCCTCTTATTTTAGATCTTTGATTTCAACATCACTAACATCACCAGTCTTCGGTGCTCTCCCTTATGATGTTTCCATGGCATCCATCCTTGCACAAAGTTGTCTCATTTCTTCCTCCATCGCTTCAATAGCTAAAGGTCTCTCCCTGCATCTCCTTGGTGACATAGCTTCCAATATACCTCTTTAAACAAGATTATTTTATTCTCTAATACCACCTGATGCAAACCCCCTATGTCCTCGTGTGACCTCCCGGTCTAGGATCTTCTCTCTCATCAGCTGAATTAGCTCTCGAGATCCCACATACCTCTAGTTTTACTTCACCCACAGGATTCTCTTCTAACGTGTGTGCAATTCAACTCCACAAGGGTCCCTTTTCTCCTGGAGGCTTTGCATGTGACCACGAATTAGGACCAAGCATTTAGAGAAAGGGGTTTTTCTGCCCTTCAGGACTCTGGGCTTCGGAGTTCCTCCGTTCCAACCTCCAATAACAAATTTCTCCCGAATAGTCGAACCATCGAACTCCCGAATATTTTAGGGATCAATAGTCCACACTCCTCCTCTATATCAATGATCTAAGTTTACTCTAGGCTCCAGGACACTAGAAGAATTCACTCCAACCAACTATATGCTCAAATGCATTGGATTCTTTACTGGCCAAATCTGTTCACAAAGCGATTTAACCGACAGGTGTAGGTGTTACCCTATCCTTCCACTTCTTCAACGTCAAATTTAATACCTTGATCAGATGGTGGACAATAACTCATCCCATTTGCACGATCTATGGCTAGAAGCAAATTTGGGACTCCAAGATTCTGGGCTTTTCCACACCACACAACTATCACCTAAAATCGCTCGAAGTGTCGAATTCTGAATAACTCGGAGAATTATGGCTCGCACTTACCCATCGATTGATGAATGATATTAACTTTGGGCTTCAGAGCTTCAGGGCTCTGCGTCTTCCAACAAAAACAACTAACTACTCTGAACTATCAAAGTGGATAAGTCTGAAGCACTTCAGGACTTAACAACCACACCCTTCAAGCTAAGGATTTCCCCACTCGATCGAGTTTCTCCTTGGAACCTTACACTCTCTATCTCTTCAGAGCTTTTGTTCACTTTTAAGAAGTGAAATCATGCGCACACTTGCACTTATCTCGTGAGATTATACCCTTAGAACTATATGGGCCAATGCACTCCTTGTGCTAACTCTTCTGAGCTTGGTACTTTTGAAAGTCACATGTGCACTCTATGTGCATTCTCTGTGTAGAATCACACTACCTCCCCTAAGCTTCTAAACCCAAAAAGGGGTGGGCTCTGTACACCTTGCATTGGCACTATGCACTCCTTGCACTAAGATTTTCAAAAGAGAAACAATTGAATCTTATAGTTAAATCAAGAGATCATTCAATAAAAAATTACATTGCACACTCATACACAAAGATAAAAACACAGTATCTATTCAGTTTTAGAAAAATGAACAAGTTCATAGTCTCAGAATTTGGAGAGTAATTCTCTTCTTCTTGTTTCAACAACAATTTCAACAACCTTCAACAGCCTCCTCTCGGCATAGATTAAATTTATTTATACATGAAGGGGATTCTTGAGCCTTTCCTCCAGACTATTGTAGTGCTTTCACATATCAATAAAGACAATCATATCACTAAGCTTATTACAGTAAATGTACATTTACAATACCATATATGTGTCGATGCTCAAAATTTGTACAATCTACAGTCATTAAAGAAAAATAAAAAAAAATTGGAGTACATACAACGACTCTAGTATTTTGATCTCACGGGATCTTTAATTACAAAGGTTTCAAAATTTAAAGTGTTGCACCTCCTTGGAATCTAAAACTAGTTAATGTGTCTTGCACTATGTGTTGAATCATCTTCCACCACAGCTCATGAAATGATGACAGTGATGTTCCTGCATCACTATATCTAGGGGTTGAACCAATTAATCGTTATTTTTTGAACTCTCTTATGCATGTGGGACTCATTTTTTGCAAGTTGAAGATCAATGGTCTAGGATTAACCCACATGATTAATCAAAGATTGTTAAACAATGTTATTTAAACAAGCATAACTAGGGATGAAAGTGTTATAATTTGGTCCATGATATCTCATTGTAAAGGTATTGGATATAGGAATTTAGTGGAAGAGGTATCCAGGCTGAACATGTGACATAACACATCAAAAAAATTAAAAACAACAGATCACAGATTCAAGGGAAGAAATGGCTATGCAAACTTCAAATGGAAATATCTAGGGCTACATATAATGAAATCAAGCTCAGGATGGATCGATGGAAATATGGAAGAGATAAGAATAGGATGGGATGGAAAGTGCTGGAATATTTAGAGAATAAATAATCTGAAATTACAAAACTTAGAAAGAACCCAAACTTGGTTGAAGACTGGGCTATGCAGACTTCAAACTGTCATAACTCAAGCCACAAGCAACAAAATTGGACTAGTAATAGCTCAATGGAAATCTAAGACAGAGAAGAAGAATATTAGAAGATCTTAATTTGCAAGATAAAGCCAAAAATTCCCAAAATGACTCAAGGAATAGAATACGTCACCAACATGCATAAATAATAATATTTCCAAATAAATATCATTTGTAAAATACCATAGGGTGAATGTAACCACCCAAGGGTCTCTTCATATTACATCTATTACTCCCGCATCTACATTTTAAAAAATGTACAATGAAATTAGGGGAAAACGAAATGAAAAACCATGACAGCTGAAGGGTCTCTTGTTTTATAAAAGAGAGCTCGTTTAATGTAATGGAGACTTTTCCCCTTTATAATGAAAGACAATACCATTATTTATGAGTTAATAAAGACCAAGAGGCATTCTAGAAATATGTGCATGTGGGTAGATGTATATGAGACTATTATTTATGTGTTTATAATCTAGATGCGTAGATATGATTATGTTGTATGAATTATTTATGCACTCAGTTCTATTTTTTCATGTTGTCACATGTTTCCTTGTGGGTACATAAAAGATGTTATGGATGTATTGTACAACTATTTGTCTGTGTATTAGTAGCATTGTTGTTTTCATTTATCATTAGAATACATGAACTATTTTTGGTTCTGATGGTATTACATTTCAATGTATTCACTCTTGTTGTCGTGCAACCTTACCTCCTACATTCGGGTTGTGAAATTTCTACACATTTCTTCCTGTTAAGAATTTGGGCATTTCACCACTACAGTATTTTTCAGATCAGATCTATAGGAGTATTAAAAAAAAGTATTGTGGTCTAGCCAGAACACTTATTTGGGACCTATCCCATTGGATTCCCCTTTTCACCCTGATCACAGTAGTACCTTTCATTTTTAAGTATTTTTTTCAATGGACCCGACCCCTTCCCAGCATCCCTATTTTTCCATCTATCCCATTATAATCCCCTTATCGCCTTGATCGTAGTGGTACTTATCACTTAAAAGTCTTTTTTTGTGGTCCCACCCACCCATTTTCCCTTACCAACACTCCCCATTTCCAAATGGCCAACACTCGCAACCAAGACATGCAAGCTTCCATCAATCAAGCTAAGGAATCCCTCCAACAAGTGGCATCTAAGATTGGATCTACCAATTCCCGCCTTGAAAAATTCGAGACCCAAGTCTAGCAATAATTTGACACCATGGATGTCAAATTCATGAACTAATTTAACACCCTCCAGTCTGTTGTCAACCAGTTGTTGAACCGAACTTTGGGTCCTTCCTCCTTGGAGAAACCAGATGGTATTGATTCCTCTCATTCTCTACATTTTCAATCCAACTCCTTTCATCGTGACCTTCGTCTTCCCCGCGTTGAGGTCAATACATTTGATGGCTCCAATCCCATGGGTTGGGTCACTCAAATGGAGCATTATTTTTCTCTGCATGGCATTACTGATGAGTTTTCCAAACTTCTCTATGTTGTTCTCTATCTAGATCCTAAACACTAGAAATGGTGGAAATGGTGTAAAAATTCACGTCAGGGGTATATTGCATGGATCCAGTTTGTTTTCGAGCTCTATGAATGCTTTGACAATGATACCCACTATCTTGGTCATTTGACCAAGTTGAAATAGTCATGCATAGTGGAAGACTTTATAACTGCTTTTGAGCATTTGACCTTTCAAACTGAGGCCGTGTTAGATGCGTTCTTCCTGGAATTATTTATTAGTAGCCTAAATGATGAAATTTGAGCCCAAGTTCTCATGTCCCCTTGTTGAAGAGCCCTCCCTTCATGATGATACCCAGGAGCCTGTTGACCCACCTGAAGTTGACCCACTCATTTCCTTGCAAGCCCTCATTGGATTCTCTACTCCACAAACCCTCAAGCTCATTGGCTATATCAAGCATAGGAAATTCATCATCCTTGTCGATAGTGGTAGCATCCATAATTTTACTCATCATTGCATTGCCTAGGAAACCAATTGTTCTATTTGTGCCATCAATAATTTTCAAATCATGATAGCCAATGGTGATTCCATGAAATGTCGTGGGAGTTATGAAAATGTATGACTTCAAATTGGACAGTACCACCTAAAATATCATATGTTTTCCATTGACATGGGTGGTTGTGACAATGTGCTCGGTGTTGAATGGTTACGCACTTTGGGTCCCATTCTTATGGATTTTAAGGAATTAACCATGCAATTCCAAGAGGAGGGAAAAAAATATCAATTCCAAGGCCTCACATTCAGTGATCCTGAGATCATTAGTTCCCATCGCATGGAAAATCTCCTCAAGAAAGGTCACTCCGGTATTATTTTTCAACTCCATTCCATTCAATAAGTTGAGACACCCTCTGTGCATCCTGACCTCCAATCTATCCTCTCCAAATATCAAGCTATTTTTTCCACTCCTTAGGGACTTTCTCCTTCTTTTGGTGTTCATGATCATTCCATCCCCCTTGTTCCTGACATTGTTCCTCCCAAGTTCTCCCTTATCATCATCCCTTTTCCTAAAAGAATGAAATTGAGAAAATCATGCAGGAGTTGCTCCAAGAGGATGTTATGCGCCCCAATACTATTCCTTATTCTTCTCCTGTGGTGATGGTAATCAATAAATAAGGTAATTTTCACATGTGTTGCGACTTTCGTGGACTAAACTCACCATCAAGAACACGTTTCCCAAACCTGTAATTGATGATCTCTTGGATGAGCTAAGTGGTGCTCATTACTTCACTAAACTTGATCTTCCTTCTGGCTACCACCATATACGTATGAAAGAATACAACATCCCCAAGACTGCCTTTCGAACTCATGAGGGTCAGTATGAGTTCTTGGTCATTCCCTTTGGCTTGTGTAATTCCCCCTCCACCTTCTAGAGACTCATGAATAATGTCTTCCTTCCTTTTCTTCATCATTTTGTCATAGTTTTCTTTGATGATATTCTCATCTATAGTAAAACTTGGCCATTTTCTATTTGGATCAAGTTCTCCATCTACTCTCTGAACACCAACATTTCCTCAAACACTCTAAATGTGTCTTTGGTGCCTCGGAAGTCGTGTACTTGGATCATATTGTTGGCAAGGCCGGTGTCTAGGTGGATCCTAAGAATATTGAAGCAATGTAGGATTGGCCTCGCCCCAAGACTATCAAATGCTTGTGTGGTTTTTTGGGTTTAACAGGTTATTATCGCAAGTTTGTTAAAAATTATGGAAATATTGTGGCTCCTCTCACTTCTCTCCTTAAAAATAATTCTTTCACTTGCACTCCTGTAGTTGATCGAGCCTTTCAAGCGTTGAAGGCGGCTATGTGCACCACTCTGGTATTGGCCCTTCCTTATTTCACACAGACCTTTGTCCTAGAATGTGATGCTTCCAAGAGATTAATTGGAGCAATCCTTATGCAAGATGGTCGAATTTTGTCTTTTACCAACAAACAATTATTAGGGCGCCATTTTGGCCAATCAATCTATGAAAAGGAAATGTTGGCTAATCTACATGCAATGGATCTGATGCCCTTATCTATTGGGGCAACGATTCCAAATTAAGAGATATCATCAAAGCCTCAAGTATTTTCTATAGAAATGACCTTCCTCCCTAGAGCAACAAAAATGGGTGACTAAGCTCTTTGGATATGATTATGAGATAATTTAAAAGAAGGGAAAATAAAATGTGGTTGTTGACGCTCTTTCCAGAAAATATGAAGATGAAGGGTCCCTTTTCTCCCTCTCCTTCATTGTACCATATTGGCTCCAAGTTATTCGTCGAAAAAGGCTACAAGATCCCAAAATTTTGCATCTGATCCAACATTTGCAAGCCAATTCTCCAGTTTCCCCTAGGTACTCTTGGCACAATGATGATCTCCGCTAAAAAGGTCATTTGTATTTAAGTAAACAGTCACAACTTAAATCCACGGTTCTTTTTAAGCTTCATGCTACACCCACAGTTGTGCACTCAGGGTTTACCAAAACCTATGATCAGGTCAAACGTTATTTTTTATGGGATGGCATGAAAAAGGACATTCACACTTTTGTGGAAGAATCTGATTTTTTTCAACGCAACAAGGGTGAAACAATCAAAGCTCCTGACACACCACAACCACTTTTGATTCCACTCGCTATTTGGAGGGACATCTCTATGGATTTTATTGTGGGATTACCTAAATCGGGAAATAAGTCAGTCATCATGGTGGTCGTTAATCATCTTTCCAAGTATGCTCATTTCTGTGCTCTTCAACACCCATTTACCACATCCATTGTGGCTTAAATTTTCATGGATCATGTCTTCAAGATTCATTGCATGACTCATTTTATTGTTTATGATCGAGATCCTACTTTCACCAGCAATTTTTGGTAATAATTGTTTAGGCTACATGGCACCCAATTGCATCTCAACACAACCTATCATCTCCAGACTGATGCTCAAACTAAAGTTGTAAACAAGTGTTTGGAAACATATTTGAGATGTTTTTTATATGAAAAGAAAAATAAGTGGGCTCAATGTTTACCATTAGTTGAATGGTGGTGAAATACTTCTTACCATATAGCTACTTGCATGAATCCTTTTGAAGAAGTATATGGACAAAAGCCACCTTCAGTTCTCTCCTACATGTCAGGTGTCTTGAACATCCATGCGGTTTACCAAATGCTTATAGTTCGAGATGTTATTCTCCATACCCTCGAAGAGAATTTGGTGATGGCTTAGAATCGCATGAATAAACAAGCATATCAAGGTCTCTCTGAACATCAATTTGTTGAAGGAGACCAGGTGTTTCTTCAACTACAACCTTATAAGCAAACTTCACTCAAGTCCGACCATTGTCAGAAAATGGCGCCCCCATTTTATGGTCCTTATACAGTTCTCAATCACGTGGGATAGGTGTCCTATCAATTATCTTTATCTAATCATTCTAATCTCCACCATGTTTTTCATGTCTCCTTCTTAAAGAAGGTGATTGGAACTAAGTGCAAAACTAAAACCAACCTTCTTGAGTTTGATGAAGAAGGATCCATCTGGTTGCATCCACAAGAATTTTTGGACCAATGTGAGCATCATCTTTGTCAACGCACCATCAAGGAAGTGTTATTCCAGTGGAAAGATACAACTCCAGCAGATGCCACCTGGGAGCCACATCCATTTTGCAGCAATTTTCTCATCTCAAGCCTTGAGGACAGGTTGATTTTAAGGGGGAGGGAATGTTAGGGACCTAACCTACCTAACCCCTCACATAGGTAGATAATATATTTCCATGTAATAAAGGCCAATATTAATAAGGCCTAGAAATAAGGAAGAATAAGTCAAATGTAAGAAGACCTAACATAATCTTCCACTTCTAGATTGATCTTCCTCTAGATTGGAGGTTTCACTTGCCATATTTGCATGCCATCTCTTTGAGATCCTCTTCACTTGCCATCTTAGTTTTGAGATATGAAAACATTTTCCATGGGTTCATTCATTAGTATATTCAAAATTTTGGATTTTTTCCATATTTAGGAGATCAAACTTATCTATAAATGCTTTTGCAAGAGTTGCATTTGACTTACTACTCCTACACATAATGGACTAAGGTTTTGTGGAGTCTTATTATAACTTTTTGATATATCATTGACTTTCCAAAAGTAATATTCAAAACCAATCTTTTACAATGTTAAGAAGAATGAACCATACATATCCTCACACTCAAAATAAAATATATTTCAAAAATTAACTTTAAAAATGAGATAGGAAAAATTATTTATAGTTTTTTTATAGTTAAAAAATATTTTATTTTCCATAAAAGTGCTCTCTCCGTATATTTAAACATAATACTTACATTATGGACAACAATGTTTATCAAAACATATGTATTGATCGTCTCCATCGTCTCCAAATCTATTAATCAACGTTAAATCTAATAATCAATTTTGTTAAAAGTAAGTTGGTATATTCTAAATACACAGGGTTGCAATTTTGATTCAAGTGAATTTTTTAATCAAAGAAACAATGTATATCATCCAGAAAAACCATCCCTTATAAGAAAGAAAGAATGAATTGTCAACCATTAAGGTTGTGTATATGGTCTCAAATGTGTATATGTTCCACAATAACATCCATGGGAAATAAATAGAATGTGTGTTTGTTTCATGTGTCTTAGAACGTGCACGTATTGTGAGGAACTTAAAAAATTAAACATTAAAGGAAGCTTCTATGTATATATATATAGAAAAGAATGATGCCTTAAACTTAAACAATCACAGGAGACCTCCTAAGGATATCCTTGGGATTTGATGGGTATTATGGGCACTATTAAGAGGGATGGATCTTTAGGCCTAGACATGGTTGGGGAGGAACCTGAGGACTTAGTTTCTAAAGGGATTCATATTAAATGTGGATCAATCAAGTACTGAAAGTGATCCAATTTCTTAAGCTATAATTTATTATTATTATTATTATTATTATTATTATTATTTTTACGAAAATGGTTAATGGATCTTTATTTAAATAGGCAGTGACAAAGTCACTTGAGATTTTACATCTAGTTTGATTTCATGAGGCTCTAACTGGTCTTTCTAATTACAATATCCTAAAACTTGTAAACCAAATAAAGCTTTAAAATCGTTGTATGTGGTGGCTTCTATACAAAATGCCTACATCACAGAGTTATTTGATGAAGTCTTGCTTGGCTGCATCTTTACAGGCCGAGATTCCTTGGAACCTCCTTCTGGGGAAAACCGTGCTCAATTTGCCAATCTAGTGTCAATTTCTCCAGTTGGGTCTCTAGCTTGAGGACTCGGGTTTCAAACTCCCCCTTTGGGTCTTTATGTTCATGCCGAACCTGGTCCACTGCTTCAGTAAAGACGTTTTTGGTCTTTTTGATGTCTGCATCTAGCATGGCGAGCCTTCGTCCTGCCTCAACATCTAAACTCTCTAGGATGTTGTCTTGTTTTTGCACAATATTTTTAATCCTCTTCATTTCCTCCTCCATAGTCTTGAGCCTTTCTTCCAACATCGGCTTGCTCCTTGAGCTTGAAGCCATGCCTTATTTCCTTTGATTTATGAGCTTCCTTTGCTTGAGATCTTTCCCCTTACTTTCACTGCTTGGAATCTCACCTATATGCACAAGAGTTGGATCAATTCCCTCAGGGCCTATGATTTTAACAACGATCTTGGTACCTGCCCTATCTGGCCCGGTTGTCTCCTGAGCTTTCTGAAGGATCAATCCGTTCAGCTCTACCTTACACAGGTCGTGAAGATCATGACAAATCTTTTTCCTTCTCTAAGCCTTCATTGCCCATTTGATTTCCTCTCCCCTCGTTCCTGCTGCATGGCTTGTCTCTGTGTGTCCTGTCTCTGGGCTTGTGTGTCTTCCCTTCAATCGACGTCTCCCTTTCTTCTTTCCTTTGCTAGCAGTCGTTCTTGCAGTCTCAAGTTCCTTGTTGACCATCAGTAACACCCCCTTGCCTACCTAGACCTTATGGGATTGCCACATATGACATGATTCCATTGCTTTGGAGTTCCCCTATGCTCAATATGGCGCCTTTGTTTTCTTCTTCGTCTTCTTGTTCATTCAGATTTTAGAGAACGTGGAATAGTTGAAAGGTTCTCAACCTTTTCAATAGTAGGTGAATTTTCTCCAGGATATGCTGGAGATTTGTTTGCTTGACCAAGTTATGAAGAATTATTGCTTGGATTATGAGTCTGGAGTCCCCTATTATCACTAAATCTTTGACTTTCGTATTGATTTCCTGGTTCAACCCTTGCCAGAGAACAAGAGATTATGCTCGATTGTTGGTATCTACTCCTAACCCCCAAGCGTAGGATAGATCTAGCTTTCCGTCTGGGTCCAAGAGGACCCCTCCTCCGCCTATCGTCATGGGGTTTCCTTTGGAGGCCCCTTCAAAGAATAGTATATGCTTACTCCTTTGGCTCTTCCACTCCTCGAATTCCTCCTCCTTCATCCGGATTTCCCATTTTTACTCTCTTGTTTCGATGCCTGTTTTTTGTGGTTGTTCCTTGAGTTTAAAACTTTTGATCCACTGCTCCTCTTCTGCTTCTAGGCCTCTCAAATTATTTACTTTGCTGAAGTAGGGGGCACTTTCACCAAAGAGGGCATTTATCTTAATTTCCACTTGTGCAGGGTTGTTAGTGATCTCCCTGAACAACCTGGTGTTTCGCTCTAGCCAAATTTTCCAGAGAATGAATTTTGGAAGATTTCTCCAGAGGGTGTTGAGTTGGGATTTTTTCTTGACCTAGAATGGACAAGGAGAGCTCTAGTTCCAGAGCAAGGCATTTGTCTCTTGGAGTAGAACGAATGTTCCTAGATTCATAACCACGGCCAAATTCCACACCTCTTTAGCAAATGGGCATTGCAAAAGAAAGTGGTATGATGTTTCCTTCTCTTGAATGTAGAGAGGACATATGGATGGGCCTTCCCACCCTCTCCTTCTCAGATTTTCTCTAGTTAATATGCTTCTATGATCCAGGGTCTAGGAAAACATGTCTATCTTCGAGATGGATTTAGAATTCCAAATGGATTTCCAAATTTTAGGGTCTAAGGGGACATGAGGAACTATTGCGAAGATTTTATACCATGTTGTTGTTGTATATGATCCAGTGTGTGAATCCCATCCCCTCTTGTCCTTTTTCATTGCTTTTATCAAGGATTTCCCTTACAGGGAGTCCATTAAAGTGTCCCATCCCCCCTCAATATATTGGGGTCTATTGTTGACTTCCCACTTGATCCAAGTTTTGTCCTCATCGTTACTCCAAATCATGATGTCCCAAAGATTAATTAGGCCTTGGGATCACATCCATATTTAGCTGATTTGTTCCTTCAATCGAGCTTAAAGGTGGGTCTCCCAACACTGAGTCATCACATATGTTAATATTCTTTCCATTCCCTAGTATCCAGGTGAGATTGGGCTTGAAGAGTCTCATTTATTTTAGACACAGGGTGAAAATTGGAGACCCATTTACCATGTTTGTTAGTCGATCAAGGCATTTTGTTCTCTGGTCGTGGAAGTACTTCTTCCAGGTTTATTTTTTGCTCCAAGTGGATTTCCCCGAGACAAGGTTCCAGAGAAGCTTGGCTCCGAGAGAAATATTTTGAAAGTTGATGTCTTTGAAATGGAGGCCGCCTTCTGAGGTTGGCTTGGTGACTTTCCACATCTTATAAGATGCAACTTCCTCCCGTTTTTCTTTCCTCCCTCCCACAGGAACCGTGTGAAAAGAGCATCGATTTTATTAATCATGGAGGTTGGGGTTAGCAACAACGAGCTTTGATAGATTGGAATGCTTGCTAAAACTTCCTTTATGAGAACAACTTTACCTGCAAGGTTTAACCACTTTGCTCCCCAAGATTTAATTCTTTCCTTTAACTTGTTTATAAGAGGTAGCCATTGAGAAGCCTTTGGTTTGGTCCTAAAGGAATCCCAGTTGGTGAGGCTTTCCATCCCCAAGATTCTTGAAATCTCCAACAATTCCCTTGGAGGGGTGTTCCACCCATAAATCTTACTGTTGGGCAAGCTTATTTCTCTTCTTGAGATCTCATTATAAATGTCCAGCTTTGTTTTAATTTTTCTAGCTATCTGCACACTTTCTCTTCCCAACAGTAGAATATCATCCGCAAATTGGGCGTGGTTAATTTCTTTTACCCCAGAGGCAATTATCAGGCCCAGGAGATTGTTATGATGTTGGCCATAATCTGGTTGAAAGATTATCATGGAGGCTTGTATAGCAGAGAGAAGCAGGGAAATGGGGCAGCCTTGTCTGAGGCCCCTAGAAGCTTGAAAGAACTTTGTTTCTCATACATTTACTAGAGGGGCAATCTAGGGAGATCCAATGCAATATTTTATCCAATTTGTAAAGGCGGGAGAAAAACCGAAGTTTTCCATGATTTCAACATAAAATTATGCCTAACTATGTCAAAATCATTTGCAAGGTCAAGCTTTATAATCATACCTTTGTCTTTTATTTAAGTGCTTGAGTGCAACGCTTCCTGAACTAGAGTGATGTTATCCACTATTTGCCTTCCTTTGATGAACCCGCCCTGATTTTCTGGAATGATAGTAGGAAGGATTTCTTTTAGTCTGTTGGCTATTATTTTTTTGATTAACTTGTATCCTGTGTTGCAAAGAGAGATTGGTCGGAATCTTCCAAAACTTATTGTTCCCTTCTCTTTCAGAATGAGGGCTAGGAAGGAAGAGTTTTTTCCCCCTCCTATTTTGTTGCATCTCTGAGATTTCATAACCATTTTTAGTAGATCCGATTTTATTATTTCCCAGCAATTTTGGTAGAATCTGGTCATGTAGCCATCTGGGCCTGGAGATTTATTCGAGTTCATCTGATCCAAGGCCTCTTTGATTTCTTGTAGCTTAACTTGCGCTAAAATATTTACATAGGTTTCTTATTGGATAGAGGTTGGAACTAAGTAGAGAGGATAGGCATTTGAATC